>PVIY010001844.1:0-140496 GCA_004026745.1 Myrmecophaga tridactyla | reverse complement strand
AGACACTCAGATATAAATACTGTCCTTACCCTGTCCCTGGCTTGGCCACAGCAGCGTCCCCCTTAGGCCAGTGTGCATCTTGTTGGAATTTACAGTTGAGGTTCTTAGCAAGTGCAGCTTAAAGGCTGGCTTGATATAAGTCCAGTGGTGCTCCTACCTGCTGACTCTGCCTCTCCTTGGTTCTACCTTATGTTAGGACGCTCTGAAGTCTGGCTGCAGGTCTTGATCAGTTTTGGTAGGATTGCCATATTTAGCAAATAAAAATGCTGACATCCAGATAAATTTGGATTTCAGATAAACAATGATTTTTTTTAGTATATGTCCCAAATATTACATGTAAGAGTATTTCTGCCATAGGCAGAAATAAAATTTTCTTTGCACTACAGGAGAACTCAGTGACCTGCATTCTACAGCCTTGCTTCTGGTTAAAGACAGACATACTAGAGACAGAAATAAAGGAATTTAGCAAATTTTCTCTCAAGGCAATAACTTGGCTTGCATAGTGTTGTTTTGCTACAAAATCCTATATTGAATGTCAGGTGTCAAATATTTTTATTTTCTCTTTCTTTGCACTCCTTCTGTTCCAATCTTGTTTTCCTCTGGGTAAGAAGATGTATGCCCAGCTGACGGGAAAGACGATCGGGAATTCAGAGAAGGAACAGAGAAAAAGCACATTAATAATTTTTCACAATATCCCCTCATTATATTCATCTTATGAGTAGACAGCTACTGACGTAGACACTTCTCTGAGTTGCACATCTTCCTTCTCACTCTCCTGAGAGGTCCTTGTAGTAGGAAGTTGACGCTGTCACATGAAATCTTCAAGGGGTAGATTAATTCCTGGGCAATAAAGTATTAAGTTTTAAAAATTGAATTATCAAACTTCTCAACGCGGAAAGGCAAAGAATATAAAATAGCAGCAGTCCAGTAGCCGCCATCCAGATAAGATTCTTTAGATGGAACCTTACAAACTCCAAGTTTACAAAGATATCAATTTTAACTATATGACAAAATTATTTAGGGCCTCATGTTTTCAGTCAAAATATCATCTCCTGAGCTAGTATTTTATCATCTTCTGAGCTAGTTTTTTAGGCTGCCAGATGTGCCACTCTTAAGTACATTATTTGGTGGGACACAATTGGGAGATGCAAAAATGGGAAATCATGGTTCTAGGAAGCATTTCATCTTTGACTTCCTGAATTGCCATTTGTAGATTGACCACTGAGGAGAAGATTCTATAATCCTATTTCTGTATTATGTTATCCCAGGCAATGCATAGCTTTATTTTTACCTTACTGCAGGTCGTCTTTGCCCCTGACGCCCTTGTCTTCCTTCTGCTCTGCCCAAATGGACCCATGGCTCCAATATGTGCTGTCCCAAGAACTGAACTTTGTAAGGTTGTTTATATATAGCCCACCATTTCTGGATTATCGGTACATGCTTTTAAATTACCCGCATGTCATAATTTTTCTTCTGTAATTAGGTAGACTATTTGAGCTGGAAGGTAAATTGGAGATAATCCAGTGCAGTCCCCTTATTCTACAGATTGAGAAAGAGGTGAAGTGATTTGTTCTTTAGCCAGCGGGAGGTAGAGTGAGGATGAGAAGCCTCTTCAGTGCCCTTCCATGGCCCACTGACTTCCTTCTGCTGATTAACAGCCACGACCCGCCATACATTCCAGTATCGAGAACGTCGTAAAGTTTACATTGGCCTATCTTGTAATTAGCTACATTTTAAGGGTTTGAAGGTGGGCTCAGCACTCCATTTCAGCATATTAACAGTTTCACAAGGAGGAAGGGGAATTTAAACAGAAGACAAAAAGGGAAAACACATTCTTTATTTGGTAGCAATGAAATCTGTTTCAATGTTATTGGATTATAGTGGCCCAATTTTTATCTAGAATCAGCATCACTGGAAACACTACTCTCAAAAATGAATAAAAATTATGTTCACACACTTTGTAGATTAACCTGAATAATGATACAGACAGTATAACTACTTGTGGTCATTTTTATATGCACGCACTGGATTTTTTTTTTACATAAAGACTTTTCTGGGAAGTTCTTATTTTCTGTATCATCCATTGTTTATTTTAGTAGGGAGAAGATACAAACTCTTTATATTCAGATTTAAAAGCATTCAGGATCTAGTTATATTTCCAAGTTTATGTATTACTTCTTTTTTGCCTCATAGTTTCAAATTGGATCACATAACATAGCTTCACTGCTCTTGGTTTTGAGTTACTGCTCATGCTTTAATGATTTTCAATATCTCCATCATACTTCAAAAGTAGCTTTTCCTTGTTTTTATTCCTATGTCCACCCTCTCCAAAAATTAATCTTTAAATCCTAAGTGTTCCCAAAGCACATTATTTATACTTCTAATATACTAAATAAATAACCAACATATGTGTAAACCTTGTCACTTTATCAAATAACTTTACCCTTATTATTTCAGTTAAGGTTGGCACTAGCAAACTTCTGCAGTAGCACTTGATTCAGCTCCTTCCAGAATGTTAAGAACCTTATTAGTGAGGTCCTAATTTCATACTTATTTTTGTGTAATCCACTGTATTATGGCCTGCAGGTGCTAAATGTCTTAACTGATACTTATTAGAACTAAATTGATAGTGGACTCCAGCCTGACCAGAAGGGATTAAATTCTTATATTAGGTATGTCTTTGTCCTTTGATGAAGTCTCTGCTAGTGACCCTGTCACTAGCATTACCCCAGCAGGCATTGCTAGCCTCACATCCAATCTCTGAGTCTGAAATCTGGCAGCCACCTCAGCACTCAATAGCTGGGTAATAATGCACTGCCTTGGAATAATCATTTTCAAATGAATCAACAACAACAGCTATTTGCCTGATCTAATTAGCATCACCTTTTTTGAGCAGGCTGAAAAAGGTTGGCATATTCTGTATGATGCAACATGCAGCAAATTATATAGACAAGACAACATCACAGGGTCAGGCACTCACCTCCTTGGCTGAGGCCTTTCTGGCAGATTTTTCCTACACTAGCTCAATAAATTGTTCGCATCATCTCAAGTATGAGATCTAAGGAAATCCTTGATTTGAAATTTGGTCTGAATGTGGTTTCTGTATTTAAAGAGACTTGCTTTGCTGGAGTATTTCAAGAATGTAGGTGAAATTCTCTTCACATCCAAGAATATTTGGGAGGCAATTTACTCTGAATGAGAAATTAACTCTATTTATTAGCCTGGCAGGACTGTCAAGAAAGAATGGTACTCCCCCCTTCATCCCTCCTAGGAACAAAGTCCATGGATTCTCTGCGAGGGGAAGGGCTCAAAGAATAGAAAGAAGATATGGCCCCATCTTTAGGAGGAAAGTAATTTTCCCAAACTGTAAATAAGATGTATATATGGGGAAGAGAGTCTGCTAATGGTTGAACACAGTGCTCTCTTCTCTCTCATTTTGAAGGGGTTGCCTGAACTTGAATTGGGGGATGAATTTTAGAGCAGTGGTATGATGAAGCTGGCTGATGAAGACACATCCCTTCCCAAATGTGGTCACGGTAAGCTGAAGACCAATCCTTCCCCCATATTTCAGGATTGTATAAGATGAGGAAGGAAACTCTACAGTGAGATGGATGCCAGATATAATTTTTCAAAAAATAAAATGTGGACTCTAGAGCCAGACTTCCTGAATTTAGAAATCTGGCCATACCACTTTCTGATTTTGTGAGCTTGCATCAGTTACTTAACCTCTCTGTGCCTCAGTTTCTTCATCTTTACAATGGGAAAATGTTATTATCTACCTTATAAGGTTGTGGTGAGGATAAAAAGAATTAGTATATTTAAAGCCTTCAGAGCAGGACCTGGCAGTGTTAAGCGTCTTAATTCTTGTTATTGTTATGGTGTGTGGCTGAGCATGTACTATCCATCGCATTTAGTCCTACTGCTGTGTGGGTGGCTTTGGTTTAATGTCCTCTTCCTTGCTGTCAATTCGAGATGGCAAGTTCTTGGAGGGTAAGTGTCAGTGTCTCTGTCTCTTTATCTTCCCCATGACATTGCCTCTGTGTTCCTGTAACACTTACATTGCAGACAATTTTGAACACGTGTGTGTTGTGAGTTCTCATCTCTGTAGCTCACCCAGTTCTAGATGTAGATCTGTGGTAGGATGTTCAGCAGAGCACCCAGGCTTCAATCAGGGTTTTCTGGTGAGGCTGATTGAAAAATCAATTATCACAATTATTTATTAGTGGGTTTTAGACAGTATGGTTCTGGGCGGGCCATGGTGGCTCAGCAGGCAGAGTTCTCGTCTGCCATGCCAGTGACCAGGGTTCAATTCTGGGTACCTGCCCATGCAAAAAAAAAAAAGAAAAAATCAATAATAAAGAAAAATAGTATGGCTCCTTGGTCAATTACAGACTTCTCAGATTAAGAACCTAAAACTGCAAAATTTTCAACTCTAAGAGACCAAGTTCAACTCACTAATTTTACCAAAAAGGAAACTAAGACCCTGAAGGAAGCCATTGGCTCAAGATCACATGGAGAGTTAGAGAAAGTGTTGGCTCCTTACATCTTCCCTATTCGAATGATTCCAGAACTTTCCCCCCTAAAAATAACAGTTTAAGAGTTAAGGAACCTAAACCCGGGTCACAAAAGAGTAAGTAAAGATGATGACTGATGCCAAAATAAATTTACATGTCTCTGAAATAATGGTCATGGGGAATAAGGCGTTCAAAATCCGCACTTTCAATTTTTTTTTTTGTCTTTGGCTGTCTAGTTTTAAATTAGAGCATTTAAAATGCTAGTGTTAAGGGAAAAAAATGAAAAATGCTGTAAAGTTAGCAAAAGAAAGAGGACAATTAAAACAGCAGGAATGTATAAAACCCAGAAAGCATGAAACAAGATGAGCTCAAGTCCACTCAAATTTACCATTTATGACTCTGGATGGAGAGGCCAAGCTCTCCTCCCTCATTTAAACCATAAATCTAGACAAAGTGACTGAGAAAGGTTAGAAGTAAAAGGTAGAGCAAGGAGTTGCCTTAAAAATACAAATGAAAGGCCAAGGACATGGCATCATTAATAGCAAATGTTGTAGAAATCAAAGGAGGAAAAGAAGCATTAAACAGAGGCCAGTTTTTAAATGAAGGTTTGTATTTCCAAAGGAAATACAATTGAGGAGGGCCTTTATACACAATAGTAATGAAGAACATTAGTATCCTTCCCCCAAATTTGACATATCAAGTAGGCACAAAACAAACATTCAAATACTTTTAGCCCAATCTCCAAAACCACAGATCCTGCTGGCTTAGCAAACCTTATTTTAGACCCTTGGCCAACATATCCTCTTGCCCTGGGGGCCCGAACCCTACAGATGGTTCCAAGGGATTTCTTTATATGTTTCCTTCCCTTGCCCTCCTTTGTGACGCCTGTAAATATACCGCACAATTACAAAGTCGCAGCAGCATGCAATATTGGAACAGAGACACCCTGTTAAATCTGTTCCTGACAGCTGTGAGCCCCTTTTAAATTTCAATTATGAGATCAACAAATGTAATGACTCACAGACCATTACCACCCAGTGTTCTGGGGGAAGCTCTAGGGCTAGAGGAAGGCTGCACCACAACTGCAGCACAGCCAACCCCAGGAAGGAGGGCTGGCTGGGAGAGACTCCTGGTCAACCTCTTCACCAGCCCATACCTGGATGCGCTTGAAGGAAAAACTCAAGAAAAAAACATGAAAGGCACAAGCTGGCAGCAACTTAAAAATACTAGGTGTGCCTACTGGCTGCCTACACAGCCTGAGCAGTTCGCTGACCACAGCGTGTTTCCTTTCATCTCACCTTGTTCCAACTTGTAAACTGAGTCCCTGGAACCTGTAGTTAGGGAAAGAAAACAATTGAGGTTCTCACTAGTTCTTAGTTCAAAAAACCACTTAAAAAATTCCACTGTGAAGACGCAGGCTGTGCTCTTCCCATTTGAAGACAATCGATGGCAGAAATTCTCACTGCCCAGGACCATGCCTGCAAGACACTCACCCTGGCCCTGGGCCCTCTGGGCCTGGGTCCACAATCACAGCAAATGGGGATATTTTTCCTGGTTCACTCAGGTCCCTGCCTGTGCTCATGTGGATCATTAGCCAGACAGAGCTCCTGGCGGTTCCCATCCTTATTTGGGTCTACTCTGCATAGCAGTAATTTTAAAAAAATGTTTCAAATAAACTTCTAATTTTTAAAACCCACATCTTTTTCTGCAACTGACAAAACAATAGCTCTTCTTAAAATTCATCTCACATTGTTTCAGATTTGTATAGGATTTTGGCAGGAATTATTTAAAATTCAAATTTGATAAAGGACTCAATAAAGATTATCACCCACAATAATCAGGGGTTCTTAATGTATTGGATAAATAGCAATTAGTAATATTAATCCAACAATCTATTAACCACAATTCATATAGTCCCAAGTTGCTGAAAACCAAAAGGTTTTAGAACTTATTTGGCAGCAAGACCTGACCTAAACCAACATGAGCTGTTCATGGGCTTTGTTTCTTCTACTTTGTGAGAATAGTCATGTTTTTCTGCAGAAATATTAATGTGTTGATTAGCAAGTGCTGCCCCAGACTCTGTTGGAGATGCTATGTAAGTTCATGCATCACCTTACCTTTCTAAACTCTAAATAATTCTAAATTATGAGAGACGTCCTGCCCAAAAATTTCAGACAAGGGATTGTGAACTTATAAAATCAGATCTGTATTGGACTCCATTACATTTTTCTTTGGGTTCTATCTCTCTATTTGCTCTTATTGAAAGAGCCCATTTGTGCATAGTATTGTCACGAAATTTGCATGTGTGTGCACTAAAGATAGGGCCTATTCCCTGGAAATATTCTTTTCTTACCAGTTTTCTCATCAGTTTTCCCACATCTTTAAATATTTAAATTAAATTTACTTATTAAAATAATTTTAAATGATTTAATTTAATTTGATATTTAAAGGATTTTGGGTAAATATTTTACCCAAATCCTCAGCTCAGTTCAACATGTCTTGCTTACCTTATCCTGCCCTGGCACTGCACTAAGTACTATGAGGAATGCAGAAGCGAGCAAGATAGCAACTGTCAATCATCAATCACTTAGAGCAACCTGGCGGGAGGCGTGGCCAGGTAAATAATGCTCACCTAATGCAAGGTTAAAGGTCATGAAGAGCAAAGTTAACAACAAAATGCTGAGGGTCCAAAGAGGAAGAGTAATAGCTCTCTTTCAGAGAGGAGGTGACATTTGAGCTTGTTTATTTGTGCCTTGAAGTTTGTTGAAATTTTCCCATGTGAAGAAGAGAGGGATTCTATTCAAGAGCTTTTCATTAGCCAGAGAAACCCAACCTTTTTTTTTTTTTTTAAGATACCGGTATATATATATTTTTTTTAAAAAGAAGAGTAAAGAAAGAAAATAAAAGAATAAAAGAATTTCCAAAGTACCCTTACACAAATTCAAGTATATTTTAATATTTTCTTTGAATGCTTTTTGCATAGAAAATGCAATGCAATAAAAGGCTACTCATAGGATAATTACCTGATTGTGAGAAGTGTTAATGTCTAGTCTACTATAGGTGGAGTGATCTGGTTTAAAGTGTTGCCATGGACATCATCTTTGAATCCCATCAGTTATCCCCATGACTGTAGCTTTCTGGAATATTTGGAAATAAGTTAGAACATCTGAATTTAAGAGCTCATATGAAAGTGAGACCGGTATGACATGGAAACTTCTGTGCCCTTGACACCTGGTGCCACATCCCTTCTACCTGTGCTAATCCCACAAGAATTTGGAGGAATCATGCAGGGAAAATAGCCTGGACAGAGGCGTGAATGTGGGACAATGTAGCTATGTCCTGTGAGAAGAAGTACCAACCATACTGAGCTACGTACAGTTTTGTGAACATGATTTGCTTTTTACCCCTCCTGTGCCTTTTCATATGCTGACCAGCCCTTGCACAAAATGACCTGCACATTCCCACCCTCATCCCAGGGAAGAATTAAGTGGTTCTCTCTTGTTTTACTAGACCTCAATGTTAGCTTGACTGTAGCAATTATCATATTGGATCGAAATAATTCCAGTGCTTGTATGTCCTCCCTTGGAAGACATTGCACTTTTATCTTTGGAAACCTAAGAACTATCATAGTTGCTGGCATGTCATACCTCTCGATAAGTTAAACAAAAGTATTAAAGAAAGATTGAGGCCAGACAGTGAAGTTTCTTGAACGCCAAGCAAAGAAAGCTTGGATTTTCTGTTGTTCATGTCTTACCGAGGATAGGTTGGATTATGCTACAGAAACAAACAGCCCCAAATCTCAGTGACTTAACTCAAGCAAAGTTTATATCCTGCCCACATCACATGCCCATTGAGGATTAGCCAGGGGGCTCTGTTCCTTGTAAACGCACTGGCTTCCTGGCTGATGGAGGCTTCATCTTTTTGGGATGCTTCCAACAATCACCACCACGGGGTGGCAAATCACCTTCCATTCTTAAAGATCCAGCCCTTTGTCACTTATACTCATATCTCATAAACCAAAGCAATTCACACGACCACACCTAGTTTCAAAGTGGGTAGGGGAGATACGGCCCTATCACAAACTTGGAAGGTAGAGAACCAGAATTATTAGATCAAAAGGGCTAACGACTATGGCAGGCAACTGAGAGTCCTACAAGATTATTTTAAAAAGCATATGGTTGAGATAATAAATAGTGTGAAGCAAAGCATAGATGACCTGTAACTGAGTGCCTGGGGAAAGCAAGCTGGGAGACACATTGGACTGACAGAGAGCTAGAAGTTTAGGGTTCTATTAGCAGTCTTTGCATGGAACCGTGCATTTACATTAAGCAAGACACCTATTCTAGCTGCACTTCAGTACCTCCAAAGGGAAGAGAGGTCCAGCGGTGATAATGTATACCAACTTCCTGTTTAATCTGAGGGTTAATGAAAGTTGGGGGTTGAGGCATTCTTCCTGTTTAATCTGAGGGTTAATGAAAGTTGGGGGTTGAGGCATTCAACTCTATGTTTTCTAGTCAGTCATGGAGAGCTGCCTTTTCAGCAATGTGAGCCTTTTTCTTTGGGTCTACAGTACATTTCCACAGTGACAAATTTTGCCAAGCTCACCAAAATTTGAGCTAAACCCGAATAATAAGTTGACCATTTATTTTATGAATTGGATGCGCATCCTGCCAGGTTTTCCAAGTGGTTATGACAGCGGAATCCTTCATCTATAATATCCATCTGCAGACCTCATCTATAGCTCCCTTGTTTGTTCTGAAGATAATATATTGATTGAGCCTCTTTTGATGGCATTCTTTCCAGGCTTTTCACATGAGGAAGAATTACTGCTGTTTTCCCAGGGGACATAAAATGACTGCATTTTTACATGTGTTATTTACTGTATATGTTCTAATATCAAAATGGTTGATTCATTTATAATCTTTTTAGCATGCCCTAGAGAAAAAAAGATCTGATCTTATGCTTTGTTTGTATGGGGAGGTTTTTTGTGGGTGTTTTTGCTTTTATTTTTTTGCATAGAAGTTTTACTTTACAACTCATTAACTAATCTTGCAGCCATGAATAGTTAACATTAATTAAGCACATTTAGCATATGATAATGTATGATAAACATTTCAAGCAAATATTAGACAACATAATTATACTGAATATTATTGCTTTCAGCTACATATTTTATAGGTTCACTAAATATGATGGATGTTGCATTCATCTCTATTGAATCCATTTACCTGGCCTAGAGTGATGATTTTCAAATGAGCACACTTGGAAATAAATGCACATACGTCAAATACTGTCAAACACTAGAGAGTATTTTCAAGTGGCAAGAACTGGAGGTCAGTTGACCAGTTCTTTGCTCTTAGCCAGAAGATTATTTTAGATGTACATTGTAGGATTTTAGAGCTCAGCTTTAAAATCCTTCAAAATTCAAAGGCTGTTTTATGTAAAGTGTTCTGACAGGGAAAATGATTTCTTTTTAAACACAATTTCACCTCTGCTCTGCAGGTTTAGTGTGGAGAACAAAAACATCTATGCATAGTAACAAACTATTTTTGTCATATGCAGATTTTAACGTGCTTAAGAAGAAGGGAAACCCTACAATACTGTACCTTTGGTCTGAAAGCACCAGATAAAATTAAGCAAGAGGAATAAGACCATGAATAAGACATGGATAAATCCTCTCCCTTGCTAAAATTATCAACCAGTTTACCTGTCTTTTCAAATAATCTTTCATTATAGCTTCCCAAATTTTCCATCAAGTAAAATAAGATAAACGAATAAGCTATGATTGAATTTTGACTTTCTAGTTTAGAATTCAGTATTTGAAAAGTCTCTTAGCCTCACAAAAATAAACTTTCCTTTAAAAAGAACCACAAAAACCTATAGTAGAGATAACTGTGTTTCCCAAGTCATGAATATAGGAACTTACTCTGTTCTGAGTTGCCACCCAAGCCAGTTCTTATATTGGACTTGATCCAGCTGTAAGGCTGACTGAGAGAGGCTCATTTGACTCATCTCCCTTCCTTTTCTTTGTGTTTCATGTATACTTTTAGGAATCCATCTTGACTGCTCAAAGCTGATGTCTTTTTTAAGAATCTAGTTCAGCCATTATAATTAGTCCTCAGTTTGTCTGTAATCTTGCAGGCATTCACAAGATCCCAAAGATCAAACAAATACTTCTCACATTTTGCCACTGAAGTAAGTGTTTCAGTTTGGTAATGCTGCCGGAATGCAACATACCAGAAATGGATTGGCTTTTATAAAGGGGATTTATTAAGGTACGAGTTACAATTCTAAGGCTATGAAAATGCCCAAATTAAGGTACCAATGAGAGGATACCTTCCTGGAAGAAAGGCAACCCCTGGGTTCCTCTGTCACATGGGAAGGCACATGGCAATGTCTCCTGGCCTTCCTGGGATGGTTTCAAAATGGCTCTTCCTGCTTCTGTGGGTCCTTCTGGCTTCTGCCAGGGAGCTTTCCTTCTGCATCTCTGAATGTCTATGTCTGATCACTGTGTTGGCTCTTTTAAGGACTCCAGTAAACTAATTAAGACCTACCTTGAATGCGCAGGGTCACAACTCTATGGAAATAATCTAATCAAAAGATCACACCCTATAACAGGTCTGTTCCCACAAGATTGGATTAGGATTAAAAGAACATAGCTTTTCTGGGGTACGTAACAGTTTCAAACTAGCATAGTAACCCTACTGGTAAAAGAAGGACAACTTATCTTTGGAGGTCTGGGGACCTAACTCAGAATAGAAAATGTCTTTAAAGTCTTTTATTTTATCATAAAGCTTCAAACATCTTTTATTCCTCTGTATTATATGATTACAGTGTTTTTATTCAAAGTTAATATTTTACATTATTTATCATTGATTGTCCAGGAAAACACACTGAGCCCATGGTTTTGAACATTCTGTAACACAGTGCTAAGTGCTTTTTGGGGTTCAGTACCTAAGGATGGAGGTCCAGTCTGTTTCATGGAAGATCTTTTGATAAAATGGACTAAATTAGTCATGAGATGCTTGCAGTTTAAAATGATGCTTAAAGGCAAGTGTCCAGCAATAGGGAACTGGTTAAATTCCTTACACTACATCCAGACAATGGAATATTAAGCAACTGCTTAAAAGGATAAACAAAATCTGCTGTATTATCACCCAAAGATGCCCACAAAAGTCAAGAACAATCTTTTAATGTGATCACATTAATATATTTGTATTGGTTTAAGATATTATAAAGAACTTATATAGATTTGGGTCTGGGGAAATTTCACTTTCCATAGGAAGCATTGTTTAAATTTTTGCATTACGTATGGATTAGTGCAAACCCAGAACAAAACAATATAATCCTATTTTTGGAAAATAACGAGGCTTTTCACAGGTTGTACCTATGGTAAACCTGCCCAAATAGAAACAAACTTGCTCTCTTCAGTTTCTTAGTCAGCGATTTGTATACTCTTAACACTGGAAGGAAAGATAGATTCCAGTGTTCCCACAAATTAGGAATTCTTTCTGTAATATTTACTGTGAATGGTCATATGGACTTATTTTGGATACTCCAACTGATGCCTTGTAATTTTTGATAGAACACATAGAAGAAGACTAAAAGGAAAACTAAATTTCCCATATTCCTACAACCCAGAGGCTACCCAGAGATTCTTTCTCAACCTGAGCTGAATCTGGGCTCTTCTGCCCAATGGCCCTAGTTCTTTATTCTAATGCAAGAACGAGTTTGCTCTCTTTTCTAGGTGACAGCCTCTGAATCAGGCACAGCCAGCCTTACATTTCTCCTTAGTCTTCTCAAAGGTAAGCAGAACTGGTACCTTCAAATATTCCTCAAAGCACCTGGTTTCCTTTGGAGGCTTAGAAATTTAACATTGCTGATCTTAAAGCCTACCTCAAATGATTGCAACCTCCTAAATAAGATTTGGCTATCACTGAGAACACTATTATTCTCCATCTGGGGACCTAAGTCAAAATGGGAAATTCCTTTGAAGTCTTATATTTCACCATGAAGTTTCATATATATTTTGTATTCCTCTGTATACCACATCTGTATTGTTTTTACTAAAACTTAATATTTTAATATTAATATTTTATCAACTAAAATAGATTGCTCAAAAAGATACATTTTGTCTCTAGCTTTGAATATTCCCATCCAAAATGATGGATGCCATTGAATTTTGACTATTTTGTCATTAAAACAAAGTTTTCTAGTAAAGTGTCATCCATTTAGTCATTCAGTTATTCAGTAATCATCTGTTGGATGCTCTCAGGTTCCTGTAGGAGGCACTGGGACAACCCGCTGAACCTGACAATCTTAGTTCCTGCCTTCACAGAACTTACTGTCAACTAAACAGGGAATTGTGATGCAGTAGGATCTCACAAGAGGTCACCTAATAGATGCTCAGGGGTGAGAGGAAATGACTGGAAGAAATTTTAAGTCTAGGTTTAGATTTGAAGGACCAGGAAGAATTAGCCAGTTCACTTTGTTCTAAAAATAATGAAAACCCACTTAAAAGTTTTCAAGCCAGGGAATCAATGAGGAGTGGTCCACCAAACTTGAGGCAAGGAGGCTAGCCTTAGGCATAAATGTATTTTGAATTTATGAACTTCAATTTTCTCATCTTTGAAATGAGGACATTAGCTCATAGCTCCAGGGTTGTTATGAGATTTAAATTGAGTACTGGAAATAAAGCCGCTGGCTCAGTCTCTGGCATACGGCAGGAGCCCATAATACCTCCTAACCCTTCATAAGTCTGTGGTGCTATGTTTCTATTTTCATAACTTGTTGATAATAGAATTGATACTAAATTACTAAATGATTCTTTAGATTTGCTAAGGCCTATATGCTCATTTGATGAATGTATCAGCAAAAGGTCACATTTTGTCCATAGGCTGGCTCTTTTTTAGAAAAAGAGAGAGTAGTAGGATGAGCTGGAAAGCTGTCTCCTGTGGAACAGACCAACTAATGGTCTTGGAATCATGTCCTGCCTGCTAGCTTTCACAGCTACTGGAAATAACGGTATTGGACTTTTCGTCTTAGCCCTTTGTTGTTATTTGTTAATAAACAAATGTGTTACTTTCTCAAAATTTTTTTTTTGAGAAATCATATAGCTTGTTTTAAAATTTTCTCAATTGTTGCTAATATATCAAACCATATCCATGGTAAATGGAGGAAGAGTGAGGGAGAGGGGGACACAGGGAGAGAGAAAAGCAACCACAACCAAAGAGTGACATTTTCTTTTGGCTTAATGTACTGTAAGAAGCATAATAATAAACCTTTCTTTTAGACTATAGAAAACCTGATGTTGATTTTTTAAAATGACACAAAGCCTAATCTATGGTTAGTTGAAATCTTAATAAATGCATATTTTAAATGAAATCATATTGAGTGTGATTTTTTTTTGCTCAAAGTTGTACAAGTGGATTTATATTTTTTCCTTATTATTTGCTGAGTAAGTTTGCTTAGCAATATCATGCAAGAAAAACTTTGTTATTTTTGAGTACTACTCTTAAAAAAAAGTCTGACTAGGGAATACATTCTGAATTCCAATGGCAAAGTATTTGACCTAAGCAGGGATTCTTTTTAAAAGATCCTTCAGCCATAGGTACTTTGAAAACTCATACCAAGATGGCAAGGAAAAGAAGGAATTCTGTCCAGTATCAGAGGGGAAGTGGAGAAAACAATAGGGCAACAAAATCCTGGGATCTTTCTTTTCCAGTAATAGGTAAATTATTTCATAGAAGGCTAGAGATTTAGCAGAAACCACCTGGCCCTTAAAAACAGGGATTGATATACAGAGAAAACCATTATATCCTGTGTAGCTATAAGGTTAGTGATTGTGATTCAAGAGTTGACATTTATTTTATTTTTCATGTACCATGGGCAGAATTAGTACCATATGGCAACTAACCATTCATTGGGAGGTTAAAAACCACAAGATGTTGAATTTCTGCTTTTAACATACAAAGTGGATCAAAATACTTTCAACTTCTCTTTGTTTTTTTATTTTATCCCACCTTCTTTTTTTCCTTTTTTTCACCATACAGAATCAATCACCTAGAGAGCTTTAATAATAATAAATTGGTGATGAGGAAGATTATATGCATTGTGAGATACAAGCCTGGGTTTACTAACGGAAGGAGAAAGTCATCATGGAATATACTTCTTTATAAGGGATTATCCACATTTTTCTCATTCACCCAAAACCTTAGCTAAGAAAAACCAAGCATTACCTTTCTTTAGACTTTAATCAATACTTACATCATCATTTGATTGAAAGTAATATTTCTACCTAAAGATGTTCCAAATATCCTCTCCATCACATAGATCCCCAAATTATAGTGAGTTTATTTCTTTAACTGAAGGCTAAATGGCTTGATCAAGTAAAAGTAACACCCATAAGAAGAGTAACATTTAGTCTTTTGCACCATAGTGGGACTCAAGGATCATATGTTGCCAAGGAAACCGAGTGCTCCATATTATTAGGCACACCACTGCAGAAAAAAGATCCGCGTAAAACAGTAGCAGAATAGGGAGGCTGAAGCCACCTCCATAGATCAACTGTTACTCATGTGGCCTGCGTGAGCTCAGGAAGGGTGATGAACATATTTGTAGGAGCAATTCTAGAGCCTCTGGCATTTGAGTCCTGCGGGGAGATCTTTTACGTGGCACTCAATGGGAAAGATTTTCTGGACCCAAACACACTTAGTGAATAGTCACAGATACTCCAGAAGAATCGCACTGTATTTTCTGCCTTGAATGGATTTTTGCAGAACCAACAAGGCACAGAAATGGAAATAGCAGTATCAAGACCAAAAAAAAAAAAAAAAATTATTGAATTTGTAGTTAAGCCGTAATGTTCATGCTTTAAGAATGCAAGGTTGATGGCAGACCTAGATTTCTTTGTAATGAGTATGACAGCTGAAAACAAGAAGTGACAAACCTGGGCAGAGATCTTATCCAACCAGGCCCAATTGAAGGACCTCCCTAATATTAGTGAGGAGGGCTCAAAAGTTAATATTACAAATACATTTAGCTATACGTGTACAAGAATATTCACAATGACACCTAACATTTATTGAGTACTTACTATGTAGTAGATACTATATTAAGTACTGCTTAGTTAATCTTCATAATAACATGCATATTATAATTATCCTCATTTTACAGATGGGAACACTGAGGCTTAGAGTTGAGTAATTTACCCCAAATTTCAGAAATAAGTGGTTCTTTTTAATTTTTCGTGCAGACAGCTTTACTATAGAAAACATGACTCAATTTCAACGGTAAACTGCTATATTGTCCAGTGAAGCAGAAACAACTCTAGTTACCTCTAACCGAGGAATTTGTCACAAGGAATTGGTGTCATGGATAATGGAAGAGCTGAGAAGTCAAACACAGGCAACACAGAGATTAACAAGCACTGGAAGATATTTCTATCTCCAGAGCTGATGGGGAAAAGGTAGGGGATGGTGTCACTGGAGTAACTTGAGATTTGGGGTCACCCAGTGGATCTGAACTGTTGTGGGCCTACCCAGGGGGAGCTGGGATTAGGAGAGATGGTCTGTTTGGCAAGAGAGGGAGCCATGGAAGAGACAGGTGCTAAGAAGTTACCACCTGAAACACCTCGGCTTTCTCTCTGATGGTGCCTCTCTCTGGTTGAAACTTCCCAGAAGCTGGAAAGTCAGAGAATTTCGTAAATCTAGTCCCCTTAGTCCTCAGAGCAGGAGACGGGCAAGGAGAATGGCCTGAGAGCAAATAGGCCAAAGACCAACCCAACTACATACAGTTTATTTCATAATTTGAATGTGATGTTTCTGGTCTAATGGTTTTGTGGGCCTTAGGAAGTCACCCGTTAAATTCCCTTAAGAACTATTGAGCAGCAGTACCTGAATTGTTTAAACCAGGTTTAAAGCCAGGATGCTGGTGCTTGCTCGTATAAACCACGAAAGCCCCTACTTTGTATGAAGATGGACTTTGTTTACATCATATTTTTATCCAGGATGGCCTCAACACATGGAATTGTGCTTTAAATGAACAAATTCTTGCAGACAGATTTGAGGCTGTAAAAATATTCCTTATCTGGCAACTGCTCCGTTCACTCATTACCTGTCTTTTTGCATATGTTCCTCTCTCATCTTTAGTTCTTTGTGAGAAGAATATACTCTCACAGAAATCTGTGAGCCCAGCAGCATCAGGACTGATCACAGAGTAAAGATGTGGAGCCCATTGTGGGGAGAGGAAGGGGAGAAGGGAGAGGACAGGTTTCGTGTGGCTAGAAATCTCCTGCAGCAATGAACAGCATCCTCCCCCCCACCCCCATGAACACAGGATGTCAGACATGTTAACAGAATCATTTAGAGATACTTGTTTTCTGTGCAGAAACTTTTTCAAGACCTGGGCTGTTTTTGTCTGTTTAACGTGCTCTGCATTTTCTGCAGTCAGACCCCACTGCATGGTTAATGACACAAGTGCCAGGAAGCTTGGGGATTGTGCCAGTAGACACCAGAGATGCTAACCTTGTCAAGGCAGAAAAAGATGACATACTTACTGTAAGGCAAGACACAGTTCCTAAGCCCCTAAAGCAACTGTGAAGCAAGAGATTTGGTGTGGACACACTAATCATTTCTCTGAAGCCAGCATTCTTTCCTAAAAATGCAGATCAACAGGGGACTAATTCCAAGTAATTTAATGAGACAGCAGGTAATAGTGACAATTATCATGAGGACTTGGGGCAAGCAGTAGCTGTGGGCACAGGCAGGCACACACTAAATCACCTCTCTTGCTGGTTCTCCTAAGTTTAAAGGGTCTATCAGAGGGACAGCAGATGAAAGCACTTCAAATGGAGGTGCATTAATTACTAAATACAATTCAGCCTTGGGGATGCTTTCTAAGCAAAGGAAATCATGATATGAATAATCATTTCACTGAATCTACTCTCTAATTCAGTCCCAGATTTTTTTGGGGGGGGAGGGTGTGGCATTTAATTATAGGCAAGAATAGGTTAAGAGGTTGAAGTTTGGAGAATTCTACGCCCACCTCATTCCTCAAAGGAGGGCATCTGGGAGTGGGTGATTTTTACACCTGGCTCACAGAGATCACCTGGGAGCTTAAAAAACTGCTGCTGCCTGGACCCCACCTCTGGGGTTCTGAAAGAATTGGTTTGGTTTGATATGCAGTTTGGGCATTGGGATTTTTTAATCTTCCCACATGATTCTGATATGCAGCCAAAGTTGAGAATCTCATTGAGACCCTCCTCATTTGCAGGTGGGGATAATTAATGTTACCAAAGATGAGTCTCCAGCCACCTATCCCTTGGTTTTCGTCTTAGTTACCAAGAAAGGAAGAAGTGCTCCAGTCCTAATGAGAGGTCGGGGTATTTTCTTATAGACACCATGTTTGGAGGACATGGGACCAACCACAAGGAAAGGCCTGCTTTCCTTTCCTCTTTAAAACACCCACTTGCCACGTTATGCCTTGGATTCTGTCTACCCCCACCACTTATCCCCAGCCCTTTACTAGCTTTAGAGTGGAATATAATCCCGTTTGTTCCCTTTCCTTGTAGGCCTCAAGAACATTTGATTTTAAGGAGTTTCTTACTAATCACAGTGAAAACTGGTGTAGGATAATGCAAATATATGAAAGGTGCAAAGGATCTAGAAGTTTCTAGCTATCTCGATAGTGAGGATCACTGTTCCATAACTCACGGTTCTGCCCTCTGAAATGGTGATGGAAGCTGGGCTCCCCAAACCTCTTCCCTGACTTCTGACTTAGATGAAGAACGTGCCAAGGTTCAGTCTGTAGAACACCTCTCATGTGTCTTCTGAGGGATTCAGGCATTAAAAGAAGGACCCTGGTGCTAAGCGAGCCATGTTGCTAGTCTGAGATGCTTCAGCCTGGGGCACGGATCCCCACCTCACTGCTGGTGCTTTTTCCTGTCGGCCCACACCCCCTACCTCTTTTAAAACATTGGCTCTATGGAAAAATGTGTTTCTCACATACAAATAAACTTTTTGAACACAACCTGTTTGTAATTTGAAGACAGCTGATACTCATAATGCAGTAACTAGTATTCAAAGGAAAGAACTCAAAATATGAATGAATTCATTGTTTCAGCCTTAAGCAATAAATAATATTAGCAATAAATACAAGGTGCTGGAGAGTAACAGAGGGTCTATTGTGAATATTATGCATGCTATTGTGTTCTAGCATCAGCTATTCCTCACTATCTAGGTAATCACCATGGCTAGAGTTGGTGACCCATCCTCAGAATTTGCATGAGTTTGTAATAACAGTAGTTTACAAGGTTAGAGCCCTTACTATGCATCAAACGTATGCTAAATATAATTTAATCCTCACAACACGTACGCGAATTAGATTCTATTATTACTTATATTTTACAGACAGGTAAACTGAGGCAGAGAAATTAAAAGCCATGATTTATAACTAGGCAATGTGATTTCTGAGTCAACATTCTTGACCATGTTACAGGCCATAAGAGTGAAGGATGTCATCTCTGAGTCATATCTTATATCTAAAGGTGAGAAAAAAATGAAAAGAAATTTTCCTGGCAGTTCCAGTAATAACATCATCAGAGGAAGAGAAATCTTCATGTGAGTTGTGTGTGTGTATAGGTGTGTATCTGGAAGTGTAGAGATGGACATTTAGATTTAAATGTATTGAAGAATTGGACGTTGAACGTCTTGCTCATCTGATTTCACCAACACCTTTCAAGTCTGAGGGCCATATTAATGAAGTTGCTAGAGTCTAAACCTTTTCACAGTCTTGAAAACATCTGTTTTACTCTAATATTTAGATCTTCATAAAATGCTGCAAACCTTGCCTTTTGTAAATTGGGAAAATCAACATGAGAACTTACTTTCCTCTCTGAGAAAAGCATCATTTTTTATAAAAAGATTACCATTCCCCTAACATTAAAACACTGTATTTATTTTGGAAGTCTTAGCAATTTTACCCCAAACAAATTGCTAATAAATACTTTATAAGTATTTATTACTTGAATGAGGAAGCCCAGTTCCTAAGTTTGGGAGTAGTTTTTATTATTTGTTAAGATTCAGCTATGCTTCTCCCAAGAGTAGGTTGTACATTTCCATGGCCTCAGGATAATAGGATAATCACTCATCTATTAAAATACGTGCCAATGCACCATAAACTAAAATACTTTTTCCTGGAAGTCAAGGAAAGACGTGTGCTAAGAGGCATAATAGTGTGACTAAGATATATTAAGAACCAAGGAGCCATGGATTCGAATTTCTACACTTTTAAAATTATGGGTCCACAACTTTTGTCCAAGATTCTATAATTCAAAGAACTATGAAACAGTAAGCATTTCTCTAACTCCTTCAATAGCAAACTTGACCTGAACCAAAGTGATGTTATTTGTGGCCTTTTCAAGTCCAGTTTCGTGTGGCTTCCCAGAGACTTTGCTGCAGATTTTTTAATGTGTTTGATTATTGGGTAATGCTAGGTCCTGCTGCGGTGTGTCATTTATTATACTGTATGTGTGCAAAATCACCTTTCTAAAAATGGAAAAAATTCTAAATTCTGAAATACATCAGGGTCCAAGGTGCTAGGATAAAAGGTTGTGGACAATTTTAAAAAGAACCATTTGCCAAGACATGTAAATTCAGTCAAGCACATCACTTAACCTGCCTTTTAAAATTCATTCCTTGACTCATTCATTCACTTGATGAACACGTATTTATTGCGTATTAAGGCTGGGGATATAATCGTGAGGAAAACCAGAAACTGTCTAATGGAGAAGACAAAGCATTAAGTTATAACATCAATGAATTTATACAGGCAAATTTGGCTTCATTGTTCTAAAGCTTTCTAGATATCACCCAGACTCCAAAAATGCATTTTAAAAATATAACTTTCAAACTGATTGTGTTGATATCATGTCACCATGGTGTAGAGCTAAAGGGTTCTTGGATAGCTATATAAGACTCTTAATCTACCAATTTAATCTTCAGTGTAAATACTTAAGAAACAAGGACATGTTTGCCTGCCCACAACAGAATGTGCAGAGTAGTAAATAAAAAATCCATTTACTAAAAAGGGAAAGATCATTTAGATGAGAGAAAATACATGGAATTCTCTGTTACCTGCCTTGGTTGGAATTTGGAGTGTTTACTTAAATGTGTGGTTAATATATATGTGTGTATATGTGTGTTTAAAAATCTGTTTATAAGTTATATTTGGCAAAAGTTGTTTGAAGATAACTTAATCTTTATATTGTGATTCATAAGGTACTTCACGTTCTTTCCACTCCCCAGGTTTGTCCTTATTAACAGAAATAATAATGACATCTAGCATTCATCGAGCACTTATATCTATCAGGCACTGAAATAAGTGGTTCGTGTAAGTTGTTAGCCCTCGCATCAATCCTATAAAATAGATGCTATTATTGCTAATTTATAGATAACTGAGTTACAGAGAGTTTTCATAAGTTGCTCAAGTCACAAGCCTTGATTTCCAACTTCTAAATTGAACACTATACTGCCTTGAATGCTAATTATGCTAATAAATGAGACCAATGGTCGTGGGGATTAAAGTGGGAGAGAGAGCGTGTTATGATGAAAAGAAACCTCAGACTCTGGGTTTGTACTAAGCAGTTGTGTGATTTTGAGCCTTGCCTATAAGGTAAGCTTTTAAGGCTCACTATATATCCACTAGATTAGCAAAATGAAGTCTGAAAATAATGTGCTGATGAGGATGCAGACTAATGAAAATGCTTTTTGCATACTACAGGTTGTAGTATAAATTAGTGCAACCACTTTGGAAAATAGTTTGGCATTATCTTGAAAGGGCCGCATGTACGTTTGCCCCCTCCTCCCCCACCCCACGATCCAGAAACTCTGCACCTAGGGAAACCCTGGCATATGTGCCCCAGCAGATGTGTACGAGAATGTTCACCACAGTGTTATTTGTAATAGCCCCAACTGGAAACAACCCAAATACGTGCAGAAAGGGAATGGACACATCAGTTGTGGAATAGTCACACTATGAAATATAATAAAATAGTGAAAGTGAATGAACTATAGCCACACAGAGAAAAGTGGTTCAATTTTAAATCTATGGTAGAATGAAAACAGCAAATCACAGGAGAATACAAATAGTGTGATACCATTTTTATAAAGGAAAATAAACAAGCAAATTAAATATCTTATTTAGAAATACAGCTGCATAAGGTTGTTTTTGAAAAGCAAGGGAATGATCAACTTAAAATTCAGATTGTGGTTACCTCTGGGTAGGGTGGGGGGTAGGTGGGCAGGGGCCAGATTGAAAAGCACATTCCTAGTTTTCACGTCATTAAAAATGTTCTGGTTCCTATATTGGGTGATGGGGGAGGGGTGTCACAGATGTCAATTTTAAAATTATTCTTCATAATATATATGTTTTGAAAAGCATTATTTCATAAGTTTTTTTTGAGGAATTCCACTCTTGCTTCCCTACCTGTGAGCCTCTTGTAGGGTGAACCCAAAATAGATACCCAGTTTATCAAATAAACCAGTAGTACTGGCTAAAAAGAAAATTAAGATGCAATATTCAGAGAGTACTTTACAAATGGAAAATGCTATACCAATAATAGGTATTATTATTAAAAGTGAAAATTTGCAGTACCACAATTTAGGTCTCATCCCCGTAGATTGCTTTAATTGCGGGCCTTGAGAGGCCAGGCCTACTAACACTCTCCATTGTCGATACGGAATCCACCGAAACTGCGCCTGCACACAACAAGCTTGTGTTGCTGCATCGTACAAGCACCAAAGTAAGAATTTATTTCCAACACGTTTCCTCTTTAGGGTTTAAGAATGATTGTTCCTTTAATAGTAGTTGGGAGTGTTCACAATGCAAAGAATACTTATCAGTCTGAAAATACTGGAAATGATGAGGAAAAAAGAAACGTGCACTCTCCAAAAACACTTTTCTGCATTCCTCCGGGAAAACCCAAGGTGGCTGTTAACACTATCAACATAGAGACAAGGAGGAAAAATAAAAGTGTCCTCTGCGCAGAGGCAAACAGCGCGCGCTTTCAGTGTGTGCTTTCAGTGTGCGCTTTCAGTGTGCGCTTTCAGTGTGCGCTTTCAGTGTGCGCTTTCAGTGTGTGGTCTGTGCCTCCGCTCTGGTCTTCCCACTACTAATGCAAAGCACGACAAGAAGACGGCCTGGCTTCTTTTCAGTAACAGCCCGCTCTCCCAAACATTATTTTATGTCTTTTACTTAGATTTTAATTCCATTATCAATTCGACCTCTTTTTCTCTGACAATCTTTTTCCCTTGTGCACCTAATCATCATTCCTCTTCCAAGAATAAAGAACCGAGATTGAAATCTTCTGTACAATTATGCGTAACCATTCAAATTTATTGTGCATGTGCCTTTTAATACTTTTTTTGCTGTATTTTCCTTCCTCACAACAGAGGCAGTTCTGAAGTGCGGTTCTACGTCTGTTTACACCACCCAGATATCAAATTGACTTGCTAATGGTAACTCTTACTTGGTATCCATGGGTTACTGTGTCATGTGATTTGACATCAAGTACAGACAGTGCTGATTAGGAGCATCCGGCTCTGTCCATCTCCCTGCATCACTGAACCATCTGGTCATTTATTCACTAATAAGCCCCTAATGGCCCAAATATTCACCGGCCTGTCATTGTGACATGGCATAAAATGCCTACATCTTTCAACTCGCTTTGACATGTTGCTTGTTTCACATCAAAACCCGTCATTTACAGGAAAAGAGCTCAGAGGGGTAAAAACTTGACCTAATCTGCAGTGTTAACACAAAGACAGAGGCTTGGTTATCTAGTAGCCTGACTGAAAGCATGTAAATGGGCAGGAATTCATTTTGTACATTTTTTTTTCCATTCTCATTTTACAACATTCTTTAAGTTTGGTATCATCCCTAATATGGAATTTTATGTGGCCTCTGCATTGAAATACCTATCCTGTATCTGTTTAAATAGGAAAGAGCGCTTTAAAAGGAAAAGGCTTCCTGGAGACATGGGGCTTTTGCCTGTTTACATTTAAATGTGTAGAAAAAAATAAAACAAGGTGGATCCAAAGAACAGCTCCACACAATTCTCAGAAGACTCCTTACAGTTTGTTATTTTAACATGCTCTTATTCTCTATTCTTCTTTTCCAGCCTGCCTTAAAGTGCTTCCTTTTCATTATATCTATATATCATAAAAATTGGCATTATCCATGTTTGGGGCATTAGATATTATCACTAAAGCAATGAAGAAATGTTAGGATCCCCACTTTCAGTTGCAACAATTAGGAAAAAGATGCCAAAACTTTACAAATAGTCATATGGGCAAAAGCGGATTTGAAATAGTAAAAATTAGAAAGGGTAAGGGGAGGAAATGCAGCCTCCTATGACATTCAGTACAGTTGAAATATTGGCTCTTAAACTGGAATGTAAATATCATGTAACGGAGGGTCACTAGCTTTGATCCATCTTTCACAGACATTGCTGAAAAGAACACTTCTCTCAAACGTCTCCCTACCCCTATGTGACTCTTTTATTTTCATATTTAAAGAAATAAACGTTTCTGAAGATCGCATGCTGGCATAATTTACATTTGGACCATCATTTTCCCATTGTTTCCCCCTCCAGCTCACCCAAACCCAGTTCCCAACCTCCTTCTCCAGATCAGTAGGCTAAGAGGACACAAGCACCTTTCTGAGGATTTCTCATAGCCCATACCCAGAGAACAGTGGGGGGACGAAAAAAAACCCGGAAACAACAAAGTGGGGAATGGATCAAGGCAGAGCCAGCACTTTTCAATTTGGCACAAAAGGTGGCAGAGGCGCACTGGTTTACTTGCAGTTGGCTGTCACTGGGGGTGTGGCCCATCCGTGTGGAGGCTGTTGGTCTGTTGAAGCCTGTTTGCAGATGAGCTCCCACACCTGATGCTCGGCTGACCTAGAGCACCTCTTCGCTCCTCTTTGCTTCCATGGGATGAAGCTAGAACTGGACCATCCTCTTAAGGGTTATGGGCAAGGTGAAGTTCATCAATGCATCTCCCCAAGTGCTCTCCTACTCTGGTTTTCAGATTTATGTTAGCCCTTTTCAAAAAGAGCAGCCCATTGCTTCAATGCTGATTTGACAGTAACCAAAGTTCTCTTTCATTTGCCTTAACAGCAGCTTTTCAAATTTTAATTTCCTTTTTCCTACATTTAAAAGAAAAATCTATATTGGTCCATTAACTTCTTCATCCTCTTGTGACCATCGTTCTCCATTTTTAGATTGATGAAAGTTTCAGCACAAATAATACTCAGTCTTTATCATTCCATGAGATTCTGCTTTGAAACTTGCCTCTTCTGTATTCCATGAAAACTCCATTACACAAACTAAAGGAAAATTTTTAAATTCCTTGTTTCTTTTTGGATCTTACATTCTTGATTTTTCTAGGATACTCCTCATTTAAAATGTTCTTTTCTGTCATTCCCTTAATTGGTCTTGTATCAGCCCAACCACATGGTTTGATATTTTGTTCAGAAAACTTCATTTTATTTATTCACCCATTCAGTTGACAAACATGAGTTGAGCATCAAGCATTTTTCCTAGACACCAGGTATAGAAAGAGACATCATCCCAGGTCTAAACAGCTTAGAATATAGTATTCTTTCAGAATATGGGATTTGGGGGATAGTCAGCAGAAATCAACAAATGAGGATCTTGTTGAGAAAAAAATTGGGGAGCTATCAGGGATTTGTCACACAGAAACCGGTAACTGCAAGACAATAAAAGGGGGGTGGAGAGAAAGTCGGAGGTAATTTAATCAAGGGGATGGATGGGGTACCTGTGTGCCTTCGTACCTGTTTCCTTCTCCTGTAAACAAACACTTATGTCTTACTCATTATCTTCCTTACTTCCCCTCCCATCTGCTTCTACCCTGTTCTCTCAGCCCCAGGAAGGCAAAAGTGCCTCTGAAGTATAATATTACTCTATCACAGAATGGTAAGAGACAGACAGACACACATTCAGAAAAAGAGAGAGAGAGAGTTAGTTTGATGTGTCAATTTGGTTAGGCCATAGTACCCAGTTATTCAATCAAACACTCATCTGGGTATTACTGTGAGGTATTTTATAGATATGGTTAGCATCTGCAATCAATTGACTTTAAGTAAAATATGCAACCCTCAATTATCTGGGTGAGCCTCATCCAATCAGTTGACAGGCCTAAAGAGCAAAACAGGTTTTCCTAAGGAAGAAGAAATTTCATCTCTAGACTGCAGTACCAGCTCCTACGTAAGATTTTCTGGGATACCTGCCCGAACTATGGATTTTTGGGCTGGCCTACACCCACAACTGTGTAAGCAAATACCTTGAAAAAAACTTCTATCGCTACTCCCTTCTCTGTCTCATGGTATATAAATATCCTACTGTTTTCTTTCTCTGCTAGAACCCTGACTGATACAGATTTTGGTACTAGAGTGGCTCTAGAGGAAAAAATTTAAGAATGTGATTTCTGAATTGGTTTGGGGTTTCTGGAATTGGTTCTGTAACCTCGTTAGATTTAAAGGCACTAACTATATTTCTAGTGGTAAAAAGGACACTGGTAGTCCATGGCATGATGTGGCAATAGAGACACACAAAATATTGCCACTGGATACTCCTAATTTAAGTACTTGTATGAGGTGAGGTTCTGGGTAACTATGTATTTGATACCTCAGAATGTTTTATTCAACCTAAGGAGTCTAATGAAATTGGCTGGTGGCCCCTCATTTCACTGGAGAAAGTGGGGAAAGGAAAGGATCAACTCAGGATTTCAAATTTGCAGCTCAAGCTCCACATAAATGACTTGAAAGCTTTTATGTCTGTCCTGAAAGAAACCGTTATCTCCTGTAATTGCAGTACTGATATGTCTGAACACTATACTCCAAGTCTCATCCTGTGGGTGGCTGAATTACAAAGCAAATTGAATTCCTGAGGCCTTAGTGTTTCTTCTGTAAAAGTAAGGGCATTGATTCGGAAGGGATCCTGAAAATAGTAATGAGAACAGGGGGCAAGTTCCCAAAGAAGTTGTGGACCTCAGCTTCTACATTCTGCTGAATTGTCTTTGCCAGTAAAAGCCCCTCTACCTCTGACTGGGGAGGTTAATCAAAATTTATACCACAAACTTGATGGCTTAAAACAGCAAAAGTTATCCATTCACTGTTCTAGTGGCCAGAAGTTTGAAATCAAGGTGTTGCAGGACCACACTCCCTCTGAAGGCTCTAGGGGAGAAATTTTTCTTGTCTCTTCTAACTTCTGGTGGCTCCAGGCGTTCCTTGGCTGTGGCAGCATAATTCTGTTTCTGCCTCTGTCTTGGCATGGCCTCTCCTCTGTGTTTCTCCTCTCCTGTCTGTGTCTTTTCTTGTTATAAGGACTCTTGTTATTGGATTTAGCATTCACCCTACATCCAGGATGATCATATCTAAAGATTCTTAATTGCATCTGTGAAGACTCTTTTTCCAAATAAGGTCACATTTTTACAGATTCTGTATGAACATATCTTTTGGCAGGTTATAATTTAACTCAACTACAGAGAGGATGAAAGAGAGATAAAAATCTTCAGGACACTTCTAGAGGAAGCCTGAGATCTCCAAACCCCTAAGACTCTAAATTACGCATCTAAAAGTCCCTCACCTTATACAATAATCTGTGGCCTCTCCCACCAAAAGCTCATTGTCCACTCTTATGCTGTCTTTACCAGGATAGAAGGAAGGCCTGGCATAAGAAACTGTGTACTTCCTTCTTTGTCTCATGGTATGCATTCTTTTACCTTTCCCCAATCCTTTCTGACATCTATGTCTACATTTGTCTTTTCTATGGCTTCTCTTTATGTCCCACACAAATTTTCTCCATGATGTGTCTTTCATGCTTTTCTGAGTCGGGGAGGTTAGGGTGGGATAAGTGCCATCATCAGTGGGATGAATGCCATCATCAGTGGAAGGCTTCCTCCTTCCAACCAGGGGAAGGAACTAGAGAGCCATTTGTCTCTGATCCCAAGGTTCTGAAAAGACTGAGAAGGTTGCACAACTGCTTAATAAAATGCACTACTTATTTGTTACTCTTGATATGTAGGATAATATGTAACTGGGAGTCAGGAAACTAATTTAGTTTTGTTCTGCCATCATCTAAGTGTATGATTGTGAGAGGTTTGGACTTGATCATTGGTTCTCAAATTAGACTGTCTGGGCATTTGGGGAACCATTGACATATCATTAGTGTAAAACCTATGGTACATTTCAAAAATGTCATTTAAGTTGAATAACCAAAATCATATATGCACATCGTAAGGTTGTCTAGGTTGGCCTAAAATCCAATTTCTTTGCTTTTGCTTGGAATGTTATCAAATCATACTAATTGCAATTTTGGGGGAAATTAGTCATTACCTAATTAGAGACAGTGCAATCTAATGATGAAGAGCTGGAATTCTATTATTAGACCTAAGTTCAAATCCCAACTCTGCGTTTTACCAGGAATCCTGAGTTCCTACCAAGGCTCTTTGCTGGTCTCTTACACTAATCTTGGATAAGTCACTTCATCCTATGTGTAAAATAATACCTATTTCAGTGGGTTTCTGTGAGAATTAGATATAATAATGTATGTAAAGCACTTTGTAAATTTTTTCTGCATGTGATTAGTGCCCAGTACAAACATTCCTTAAAGGGAATCTGAAAGGTAAACATCTTTCAAAATGTGGGGTTTGGGGCAGGTAGACAAGAAAGAATGAAGGAGGGCAGTGGTGATCAAAAGTTTGAGAACCATTGACATTTGGTGTCTCCAAGCTTATTTCCAAGTTCTAAAGTTCTGTAATTTGATTAAATTTTCAACTTTCTTCCAGCAATCTGGAGGTAGGAAATAAAATGTTATAAAAATTAGAGAGACATGTTACACTTTATCATTGACTGCACTGAAGCTGCTTTTAGCTTATGATTTAGAGGAAGTAGGCAAGTATATCATATTGGCTTAAGATTAACATCATTAAAATAAATTGGTGAGTGACCATCTATTTGTGTGATATTTTCCAAAGCACTGTTTGTAGAGTATGTTAGGAATTTTGGGGGAATTCCAGACTGGGATTAGGAAGGTAAATCTGTTTTGAGTTGTTAAAAAAGTTGATTCAAATATACATTTTTATCTTTGAAAATAAGAAATATTGACTAACTACTTGTAGCAAAGATGGCTAAATCCAGCAATATTCACCCTTCTCCTTTTATAGAATAAAATTGTTGCTGTGAAATTGCTGCCCTGCTGGGGACTACATTACCTAACTATACATTGCTAGTTAATTATAAAGAATGATTGAAATGTCAGAGAATCACTTGTGGCTGTGAGCAAACTGCTTTCTCTTTTTGGAAACTTTTGATTAACCTTTGACATTCAAAGTTTCATTCATTTAGTCCTGTGCTAATTACTGAAAGTTAACTCAGTCTCTCTCCTTAAGGAACTGGCAGTCTCACTTGGGCGAGAAAACATTTAAAAAGTTAAAGAATCATGCAAAGGAAGATATGATGTAAAGAAATTAGTTGAAAAGAAAATAATTCCTATAGGAATTCAGAGAAGTACTGCCTTTACAGGGAAATGATTTGTGAAGTATGCCAGAATTTATAAATACCTTGAAAACTGGGAAGGATTCAGAGAGACAGAGGTGATAGTAAGAATATTCAAAATGGGGTTAACAAGGTGAAACAAGGCATAAGGTGGGAGTGAGCAAAAATATATTTAGAGGATTATAAGATTGAGCAATCACAGAGGTTAAGAGGGTAGAATGTGAAACTTATTCAATATACATCTTACAATACATCTAAAAAATAAAATGATCATATGGGTTAGGTTCTGAGCTAAACATTGGAGAGTAAAAACACACTGTCTCTATTTTCACAGAATTTAAATTTGATTGACTTACCCCTAGATTCAACTTGCATTTCCACCAATACTCATTATCTGAACATGGGCAAGTTAATTAAGTTTTTGTAATTCTTGGTTTCCCCGTTTATGTAATGAGGGTTGTTGTGAGGATTAAATGAGATGATGGCTTTGAAATGTTCCAAAGAGTATATCACACATAGTAAGCTCTCAATAAATGTTAGCTGTTGTTGTTTGGCATAGATGTAGTGGTGAGGTAGTTTGTAGGGAATGTGGCAGTAGTAGTAAAATAGGCTATTTAGGTAGGAGCAAAGAGATTATGTTGACAATAGTGGGTGATGAAGTAGAAAATGGAGTTTTGATCAGATTCACGAAGGCCCAAGAATGTCAGGCCAAAAACAGTTTATTCTTAGGGAGTGGATCACCATTGAGGCTTTCTGAGCAGGGACACAAAATGGCAACTGTGAAAGAATTGATCAGGGTTTTAATACGGAGAAAGAACAAAGGGAAAAATAATCTGTTAGGGATTATATAACAACTAAAGTAAAAGAGGACTTGAGTAGTGAAAATGGAAATTGATAGGATTTTCACTGAGAACTCCAAGTTTTTCAAGTTTGGTTAACTATAAAGAAGTCCTGGTATGATAGAAAATAGAGTGGAAAAATAATAAGTTTGATGTTAGAAATTATAGTATTTGAAGAAATAATAAAATATACAGGTGGCGATGTCCAACAGACAGTTGACTACGTGGATGTGAAGTTTGGAAGAAGTTAAGGATTCACCATTCAGTTTTGTGGATCATCTAAATGGAGATGATAGTGAAATAGATGGCTCCTTCGACATAGTATATATTCATAAAATATTGAGGTCTAATTAAACCTTAGGGAAGGTCCTCAGTTAAGTGTGAGAGAAGAGAAAAGAACCAGCATAAATGTGGTCCATGTAGGAAGGAAAGTATCATCATAGAAGCCAAGGGGGGAGAAATTTTCAGGAAGATAGAAGTGACCAGTAGTGTCAATGTTCAGAAGGTGGGTAATCTATCATACCGAGACATGGGAATTTGTTGTGTTTAGTAAGTGGAAATTCAAATTTTAAGTCCACAACTAATTGTAGGAAGAAAAGAAGAGAAGGAACCTGGAGAGTGACAATATTCTCTCCCCATCAGGAACACTGTTAAAGTTCAACAAATGGAGGAGAATCCTGCTGATACCAACTTTATAGGCTCCTACAGCGGGGGTTCCCACTTGTAGAGCTTCCTCATGCTAAGGGTACTTTAATGAGAAAAACCAAATAAAAATAAAATAAACCCTAATTAGGGATGAAGCAGCCTGTGATCTTGCCAGCCCCACTTTCTGTGACTGTCTAAGGGATTTGGAGTGGGGTTTGTGCAGAGAATACAGGACAGGGTTGGAAAAATATGGACTTGGCTTGTAAATAAAAGGGATTATATTAAACTTAAAAACTTGAGATTTTGTCAATTCTTATGCACCTCTTGTCTCTCCCACCATTTTGGATATAGTCAATACAAATAAACTACATCTTTAAGACCCATATTGCCAAACCTGTGTCACCTGATAGTTACTGCTGCATGAAAGGGGAACTCTATGCTGGAAATGATAGAGCTGTGGTGAATTAACTTGGTTTAGGAATAGCTGTGAGGCCTTGCTATCTAGATTGCTCTCTCTACCCCTTGCTATGGCAGAGAAAGTCAAGCTTGTCAAAGCAAAAAAAGCTTAAGACAGTGGTTCTTTAGCAAGTATTAGAATCACCTGGAGAGCTTGTTAAAACACAGATTGCTGGCCCCACCCACCATAGTTTCTGACTCTATAGGTGTGTCATGAGGCCTAAGGACTCTCATTTCTTTCTCTGAAGAAATAGAAGCAACAGTTGTGTATAATTGTTCAATAAGTCAGCTTCCCATTGGATAACATGATCTAGTGGGAAATAAGAGAAAAGAAGTTATTCTCCAAAGGCAACTTGAATTTGTCAATCATTCATTCATTCAACCTACTCCTTTATTTAGTATCCAATAGGTGACAGGCACTGTGTTAGATGCTAGGCGGTCATAATAGACACTGTCACTTCCACCTCATTGAACTTAGAGAGGACTTAGAAAAAAAAAGAAGCAAATGCACATCCAAAAGATAAGTACCAAGACCCAGGAGCTCATGGTAGGGGCATTCAAATAGGAAGATTCAGGGATGCTTCCTAGAATAAGTGATCATGAAACTCAGCATTGAAGATATGTAGGATTAACCAGATGAAAGTTGGGGGATTGTTATGGGGAGGATGGTAGAGAGAACAGCAAGTGCAAAGAAGCAAGACAGAGGATGCCAAATTTAAGGGACCCAAAGAAATTCAGGATGATTAAAGCACATGTGCATAGAGGTGAAGATGGGCATGGCATGTATAAGGCTGGGGCTAAGGGCAGATCATTAAAAGCCTCATAGACTGTGTCAGAAATCTTGGACTTTATGTGATGAGCAATGAGGAGCCACAGAAGAGTGCCTTTTAAAAAAATAACAGCTTTATTGAAATATAATTCACATACTATAAAATTCACCCACTTACAGCACACAATTTTTAGTATATTCACAGTTATGCAAACATCACCACAATTAATTTTAGAATATTTTAATAACTCCCAAAAGAAACCCACTAGCAGTCACTCTCCATTTCTTCCCAACCCTTCCAGCCCTAGGCAACCACTAATTTACTTTATGTCTCTGTAGATTTATCTATACTAGATATTTCATATAAATGTGATCATACAATATGTGATCTTTCATTGAAGACTTTTCAGTTAGGGAGAGGCACAATTAGATTTGCTTTATAGAAAGATTAATATGACTGACATCCGTAGCCTGGATTTGATAGGAGGTGAGCCTAGAAGCAGAGAGACCCATTAGGGAGATGTGGAAGGATTCAAATGGGAGAATAAGGTAGGCTGACCAGGGAAATTGTTGTGGAGATGGAGAGAAGTGAATGGATTGAAGAGATATTAAGAGGTAGTATTACCTGGGCTGGTAATAAATGGGATATGGTATATGAGGGTGAGAAGGAGCTGAAAGGGATGATCTCAATCATGATGGGATTGGGAAAGTGATGAGTCAGCATTTACTATGACACGCTACTGTCTGCACTTAGCCTGGCATCCACATGTCATAATCATGGTGACACAGATCTGTAGGAAAAGAGAAGGGTTGAATTCTTATTTTTCCCATCTTTTATAAGTTTCCAGAAAGACCAAAGCAACTTAAATTAGATTTCATACTGATTCAATAAAATTAAAGTGTATTTAAATTTTAGTGGGAGTATATGGTATCAAAGGAGAAAATTTAACTACTCTGCCTTGAATAATTTTGCCTCATCAATAATCTGTCACCTTTTGAAATCATAATCAAAGGTACTTCAGGTCATGAGGAGTGAGCACCTTCTCCCTTCCCTGGTGAGGAATGCACATGAATTAAATCAAGGAGATGGGGCTTGATTGCAGAGTCAATTTTCAATTACCTGTACTAATAGAGCAGTGGTGTGGGTACTCCCAAACTATGGTTAACCAAAAATCACTTCTACTTGGCTTTGGACTGTGTTGTTTGAATGATTTATAGCTGTTGTGTTTCTAACTACATGTTTCTTTTGTGGTTGCTAGCATCAACTTTGCACCCCCTGGCTTCACACTAGGTTTTGGTAAATAAAGTGGCTCAAATGTGCTAATTGAGGAGGATATATCATTTTGAGATTTTATATATTCTACATATCCTCTACAAATTTGATAATTTATATAGAGAGATTTTTTTAAAGGTCTGTAAGAATAGAGATTACAAATCACCCTTGAAACCCATTTCTCCATTTAAGAACATTTACCATTGGGAAATGATTTTCCAACACTAATCTCAATTCTTCTGCTGAAATATAAACTAATCTTTCCTTCTTTTCTCAATGGGATAAAATAAATAAACATTATCCTCTATGGATTTAACTCTGATAATGCTGAAAACTCCTTTTGAATCTTTTCTTTTTCAAGTGGAATCAGTGCCATTCTATTTGTTGGTCTTATTTCCTAGCCAATTATTAGCTGCCCCCAGAAGTCAAAGATCATAAAAGAACGCAAAAAATAAGCCATTTCCTAAGAAATAAAATAATCTGCATTTATCAATGAAAATAAAAAAGTCTCCACAATAAGAAACAAGTTCAAAAGATTTACTATTTTTTCCAAGCGAGAGTGATACATGGTGGGGCCATGGTGGCTCAGTGGCAGAGTTCTCGCCTGCATGCTGGAGACCCGGGTAAGATTCCCAGTGCCTGCCCACGCAAGAAAAAAAGACAAAGAGTGATACATGCTCATTGTAGAAAATATGGGGAGGGAAGGAGCATAAAGGAGAAAATGGAAATCATCTGTGATCCTATTTGCTGGAAGTACCCACTGGACCCCTGAATCATCCAGACTTCCACTGCAGCTTTTCCGTTACTGGTGGAGCTATGTAGGGCAGGCTCTCTAGGTAAAAACACTCTATTCAATAATGTTTAAAAGTTACACCTTCATTTAGAACCCTTAGACCTGGTATCCTGGATAAAATCACATGGAAACCATGAAGACTCCTTTTGTACCTCTTAATGTCTATACTAAAAATAGGTTGGGCACCCACTGCCCCCTACTCAGAGTGATGGGAAGATCATGAACTACATGTCCTTGAGCTTGGCAGAGGCTCCATGGTCTCCACGGTAGCAAACTGGGGGCAAAGGGAAGAATAGGCTTCCTTCAGCAGGCTGGTTGCACCATCTTGGATTGAATTGTGTCCCTCAGAGAGATATGTTCAAGTCCTAACCTCTAATCTCATGAATTTGGAAATAAGGTCTTTGAGATGTTTTTAGTTAAGATGAGGACAAACTGGATCTGGTGTCCTTATAAGGAGAGGAAATTTGGACACATGTCAGAGGAGATGGCCATTTGATGGAGGCAGAGATTGAATTGTGCCATAAGCTGTGGGCTGCCAGCAAGACGGCCTGAAAAGCTATAGAATGCAGAGGGAGCAAGGCCTTGCTGCCACTTCTTTAGACTTCTAGCCTCCAGAACTGTCAGATGATAACCTTTTTTTTTAAGTAGGTGGGGCAGCCTCCTCGGTCCATCTCTATGCGCACACCTATATCTCCATCCTTGGACTTTGATCCTTTAGGTGCTGCCCGCAGTCCAGCTGCGCTGGCTTCCCCTGGAAGCTTGTTGCAGTTACACCCTGTCAGGCCTCACCCCAGACCAACTGAATCAGAATTGGTGTCATAACAAGGTCCCCAGGTACAACCAGATTCTGATTCATTGGCACTTCCCCCTCAGTGGAGATGCACTGTGAGAATTTATCAATCTGCTTGTGAGTAAAGGCAAGCAGTAGGCCAAGGAGAGCACGAGAAAGAACACGACAAAGAGAAGAAATACATCACAAGACCTAGAACTGAGCTGTTTCAGATTGCTCTGGCCTGGGCATTCTCTGGGTAGGGCAAACACATGGAAGGCATCTCTAGTCTTATTGTACCAGTCACATGTCAGAAAGTGGAGACATGTCACGGATTGCGGAAACTAGTGTAGACTCTTCCTTCCTTACACCGAAGTACCTCCATGGCCCGATTTATATCCCTCTTGTCTTTAGACTCATTTTGGGGGAGCAAGTGGCAACAGGGATATGGAGAGAGGGTTGGGCACCCCCCTCAAAGCAAACATTGGGGCATATATTTTTCAATCATTTTTTATTACACATAAAGCTTAAGAATCTGTAACCCAGTGGTTCAGGCTTCCAGCGGTTTCAAGGTTAAGAAGCCCAGTGTCAACAGCTCCATAAATGTTTCAGCCCTCTTTACTGCTACTGCTCCTTTCCCTTCCTCCTTCAACGTGCCGTGTAAATTAAGTTAATCTCTTTGCTGGTTCCTTTCCCTCCACCTCTGTTTTTTTCCTGAACGTCTCTTGTTTTCTGACACAACAACAGCAACTGCACTAAGAGTGATTCTGGCAGGGAATGGAAATAAATGGAGGGAGGCAGGGACAGGCTGGAAAGAGAAAGGCCAGCACTCTTGTTTCTCAAACACATGTTCGTACTCGATTATACTTCTCTCTTCAAAACGTGGATCATGTCATTAAAATGGCTCTATATTCCCCTTTTTAACTTCACAATACTTTGTGAGCATTTCCCCAGGTCTATAAAACATGTTTAATAGCCTCATAGTGTTTCAGTTTATGGACATGCCACAAATCATTCTGCTAGTCCCCTATTGTTGGACATTTAGGTTTTCTCCCTTGTTTTTTTTTTTGTTTGTTTGTAAATAATTCTTTGATGAACATCCTTGTACATAAATCTGTGCCCACATCTTTGATTATTCCCTGAGGATAAATTTTATTTGACTTTGATAATAGCAATAAATAACCTAACTTTGGATTGAGACATCTTTGTCCAGAATTCAATTATATTGTGGCTTTTCTCCAAAAGAAAAATATTGTGGGGCCTGAATGTCAGGTTTTTAATTAAAAAGGTTTCACAAGATTGACTCCTCTCCAGCCACCTGAGATTTTAGCCATAGTGAATTACAGTAGAAAGGTCTGCACTCTAAAACTCTGAGAGGTGGAATTTCCCACAGAGTGCCTCAGGAAATTTGTATACCTGTTATACAAGACTCACACCCAAGAGGTGACATTCTATCTTAGCCATTTTCTAAACTCTACTTTTGTGAAAGGATAATGTTCATTAAGTTAGGACAGAACATTGTCCTTAAATTAGCAAAATAACCACATGCTCTATGTGGCCCCAAGTTTTCTCTGTTTGGAAACCTAAATAGAAGTTGAGCAATTAAATTATCCATATATAATCTTCATGTGGACAAGGCCAATAATTGCAAGAATAATAGCCATCATTTATGGACACTGTACTATGTGCCAGGTGCTGTACTGTGTATGTACAACCTGTATTTGTTATCTATTGCTGTGTAACAATTTCACACCCCACCCCCCCAATTTAGCAACTTAAAACAACAGTTATTATCTCACAAGTTTCTCTAGGTCAGGAAACTTGGTGCAGCTTAGCTGAGTCGTCTGACAGTGTTGCTCATAAGACTGCAATCAGGGTATCATCTCGGTATCTTCTTAAGGCTTGGCTGGGGGAAAATCCACTTCCAGGTTCACTCACATGGTTGTGAGAGCGATTTAGTTCCTCCTGGTCTGTTGCACCAAGAAGTCTCAGTTCCTTCCTGGTTGTTGGCTGGAGGCCTCCCTCAGTTCCTTGCCACCTGGGTCTCTCCACAGTGCCGCTTATGTCATGGTAACTGGATTTCATCAAAGCCAACAAGACAGAAGTCAGAGTCTTTTAGTAAATGAATCTTGGAGGAGACATTGAATTACTTTTGCCATATCCTGCACATTAGAACAGAGTCAAGGTTCAGTTCACACTCAAGAGGTGGGTGTGGATACCTGCAGGTGGGATCATTGGAGCCATATTAGAGGCTGCTTACCACACAAGCATTATCTTAATCTCAGCACCACCTCTTTTGAAGTAGATATTGTTAATCCCCATTAACACAACACATACAGCCGGGAGGTGGTGAAATTGGGATTCAAGCTGTTTCTCTTACTTCAGTGCACATATGCTTGCTCGCTGTACTATGCTTCCAGTACAATCGCATATCTGTAAAGGTCATGAGATCCTAGAAATATTTTAGTAGAGATTTGAGTAAACATAGCCTTTTTGGTTTACACTGGTACTCCTTTTGATTTATTTTCTCATTTTATCCCACCTCCTTGAATGTTTATGTGAAATTGATAAGTTTACACTAAATGGATAAAAGGTGGCATAACCTGAGGGTGTAAGGTTAGAGATGGAAGATCCAGGACTGTTCAGTTACCTGCCTTTTTGGGGTTGGGGTGGGGGTGGGGATGGGGGCTGGGGAAGTAGGTTCTGATGAAAGTTAATTGGCTTCTAAATTTCCATCCATTTTCTTGTAATCTTTCCCATTCTCAGCTCACATCACATATTAGCATTGAAGACGATTTGTAAGATAAATATCATTGGGGAAAAATCCCCACGGTCAAGAATTAAACACACACACATGGTTCTCGACACATTCTCTAGGAGATATCTATTCATTTTCCCTAACCAGTGGAGATATAAATCTGGCCCGTGCTCGGCACACTGTATGTGTTTTGCTTTATGAAGGCATAAATCACCAAGATACAATTTGTGTTTGATTTTTTTGGACACTTAATTTGCTTAAATGTTCAGCAGTTCATAGACGTAAATTGTGCTGGGCAGGGCTCCAAGTGAAATAAGCTGAGAGCAAGAAAGCTATACATATTAGGATGTAATTCAGAAGAAAAATCATCCTGGCTGGTCAAGTAAGTCCTTTTATAAGTTACTTATAAATAACTTTCCTCCATAGGCAATATAAACACTTAGTAAATACTTCTAGAGAAGGGAGCATTGTAGTAAATTTAGTTTAAAGGAACCTCGCATATAAAATGCTCCTCTGTGTTGGTCAGGCTATAACGTGCAGGAAACAGGCCATATGTGTTTGATAAAGCAGCTACATTGATTGATTATTGTCTAATGTTGGAAGAGTGCCTCATTGAAAATAAAGATATATGGATTTTTTATTTTTATATATGGATTTTCATGTTTGCCGCTAATTAAATGTATGAACTTGAGCACATCAACTTCCCCAAGCCTAAGTTTTCTCATTTGCAAAGGGGGGGTTGGGCCAATAATTTCTTAATTCCCTCCCAGTTTGAAAATGTTATGCTTCTAAATACTGGATATCTACAAAACACCAACCTCAGTGAAATGTAAATGACAAAGAAAAACCCGGAGGAGCTTGGGAACAAAACCCAGGAAGTTTTAAAAAGTAAATACTCAACAGAAGAGCTACTTGACATTTTAAGTGTAATATTGAAGAAAAACCACTGTAAATTGATGCAGCCAGGGTTTCCGGAAGTGTACAGTGCCTGTGGTGAAATGCTCTGCACAGGAATACTTGAAGGGGGCCCTGGGAGTTCCCTCAGACCATTCAGACAGTGAACCAGCTGGGATATGGGAGTTCCCTAGTCTCCCTGTGATAGGGGCTATAACTGAATTTAACTTCCTATGGGAACTCTGGTTTCTTTGTCCTTGTTAATACGGTGTATTAGTGTATTAAATGTATGCCTTCTATTATTTAGCAAGTGCTGGTTTTCCATATTTAGTATCAACATCAAGGTAACTTTAAATACATGTATTTAGCAAAAAAGAGCATCAATTTAAAGAAAATTTCCAAGTAGTCAAACAAATAATAGAACACATGGTATATCATGACAAAAGTTGTAAAGGTAGTAATATAAAATTGGCTGAAAGACTGCATAAAAATAAATGCAATACACATTCCTAAGACAGAACTATCGGATTAGACTAAACTAGTGAGTAATTTTGCAGAAGATGGGTACTTGAAGTGAGTGTTAATGTGGCTAGATTTATATAAGCCCAGAGGCAGTGAGAATGCAGTTCTGGGGGATGGATGGGTCCCCACTAAGAGCCACAGGATGAGTGTGTGTCAATTGCCAAATAATGAGTTGAACTGAAAGAATCTTTTCTTAGCCTTCTGTTTTCATAACAATCAACTATTATAGTGGATTTCCTTTCTGGATTTGTTATTTTGGTGACATTGACCATAATCAGTTTTAGTGATCAGCTCTCTCTTTGAGAGTCTCAGGCTTAATCAGCATTATGTTTGCTTTGCTTTCGCCTCTCATTTGCTTATCTTTCTCAGCAAGTCTACTGTGGCAGAATTTACTGCCCTAGCTTCCTTCACATCGGCTCATCCATTAGAGGTCAGCAACCCAAACAAAGACACTCAATCTTATACCTCTGTACAGCCTGTATTGTAAGCCATCCACATTAGTTCCTAGGGCTGCTATGGTAAAGACCACAGACTGTGTGGCTTAAAATGAAAGAAATTTATTCTATCACATTTCTGGAGCTAATAAGTCTGAAATCAAGATGTCAGGTTGGCTTTGCACCCTCTGAAGGTTCTAGAGAAGAATCTTTGCCTCTTTCTGGCTTCTGGTAGTCCCAGGCCTTCCTTGGTTTCCTTGGTGTCTGTATCACTGCAATCTCTTGGCCTCCAGCTTCACCTGGGCTTCTTCTCCCTGTGTGACTCCATCTTCACAAGGAATTCTTTGTGCTGTGGGTGTCTCTTCTCTCCTATTAAGGGCACCAATCATTGGATTACAGCTTATCCAATTCAGTATGACTTCATTTTAACTTGATTACATCTGTAAAGAACCCATTTCCAAATAAGGGCACATTCACAGATATCAGTGAGTTAGGACCTCAACATATCTTTTTGGGGGAAACATTCAATCCCCACGTAGCCACCATCAAATGCTACTTCAAAGACCCATTAGGAATATAACTGTTTTTCTCTTTTCAATTAGCTGAGCTTGCACATTAAAAAATTGCTACTAGAAGATGATTCCATGGCGAAGTGAACATGTAGCCCATTTCATTTTGCTGGACTGTAATTTAATCTTTGGAAATAATAAGTTGTCGTAGCTGAATATAAACTAAAATGATTATTTGTAGTTTTCCACAAACTTGTCATAAAAAGAGGAATAAAACCTTTCAACCATTTATGCATCATGCAAATTCATTTTCTTTCCATAATGGGGGGAGGGGAACATTTTTAGATCCCATGCAGGTCACAAACAGGAGTTTGGAAACTATTTGTTCTGCTATGACTTATAAGCAGTCATTGAATTACCTCTTTCAAAAACAAATCCTGAAGGCTAACATTATAGCTAAAAGATTTGTGAAATTGTCCTTAAGTCCACTGCCCTAACAATTTAAAACAATTTAACCAAACTAGACAACAGCTAGAAAAATCCCATAATGCTTTGAAACTGACTAGACCAATGGTGCTCAATCAGAATTACCTGAAGGACTTGTTAAACTACAGCTGGCTGGGCCCCACCCCAGATTTTCTGATTCAGTAGGTCTCGGTGGAGACCAAGTAAATTCCCAAATGACTAGAAGCTTTCCTTTCTGCTTCTCCCCACCGTCCTCCACTCCTGTACCCTCTGATGCAGTCACGACAAATATTTGCAGCTCCTACACAACGATACTACGTACATCTTCTGTTTGATTGCCCTTCACCATCTTAATCTGCATATCAAAATCTTACTCATTCTCCTAGGCTTGTTTTAAATATCACCTCCTCTGTGACACCTCTTCTGATCTTTAGATTGACTGTGCTTTCTCTGTGATTTACATCTCTAGGATTACAGATCTTGCATAGCATTACAATTATTTCCCTAAAATTATAGACTTTCTCCTCTCACGACTTGTGCTCTTCTTGAGGGCCCTTATCCCATTTTTTTTTAATCCTTAGTTCCTGGCACACAGTAAAAAATGAGTAAAAGTTTGAATAAATGAATGAATGTAAAACCTTCTAATAAAGCATAATATTTCATACAAATCCAATTGCAAGGGAGTACAGCATTTTGGTTAAGTATGTGGACTTTCGGGATCTGAGGGACCTGGGTAGGTATAGAAGCTGTGGGGCATTGGGTAAATTTCCTAACTTCTTTGAGTCACAATTGCCTTATTTGTTAATGGGGTGATAATGCCCCAGGAGTTCATTGTGAAGATTAAATTAGATGGTGTAGATGAAGTACTTAGCGCAGTGCATGGATCACAGAAATTCTCAAAGCAGTTTGTATATTAAGTAAATTTTCATGTTGAATTTCACAGAAAATCTTTAAGAATTTCATTACTGTTTTATTCATCAACAGGGCACTTTGCATGTGCAGCCCTTTTCATAAGATGTTTCTGATAATTCAGATAACTAGATAGCCATTCACACATGAAATTGCTTACTATTTCCATTCTGAGCACATCAAAGGCCAGAATTTTCCATTCAGTGGATATTTGTTTAGTGCCTGCAATGTGCCCATCAGGCATGTTGACATAAAGGAATACCTAGAACCATGAAACTCACGGTTCAGCAGGGAGCCTGACATTAAACAGATATATAATTAATAAAATTCAACCATGATCAATACCATGAAGCAAAGGTAGCAAATGTTTAATCCATATGCTCGCCTCCGGAGTAACTTACTCCTCCTTAACTAGACTTTGGAAGTTCATCTATTACAATGTATGCAAGTCAATTCCATCATCTGAATCTCTGAAATTATGGGAGGCTGATTCTAAAAAGTATTCCCTCACTAAATGCTAAAAAGCTTGACCCATTTCAATTTAGCAAATGAAAGTCAGGGTTTGGGCAAGGCTTTCTCTGGAATGTGCTAGCCAGGTCTGATTCATCAAGTGACCCTCCAGGGGAGACTTGGTTAGGGAAAAAACACAAAAGATCAAACTGGAGTGGGGAAGGATAGTCCAATCCTTTTGTCCAAAAAAATGGGAAATATTTGGTGGGTGCATGTGTGTACTCGAGATTTAACAACACTAGCTGGAGAAGGATCTCTTTCCTTATTGTCTTGCATGGACTCTGCTCAGCATCAAGATGTACAGACATCTGAAGAGCAGACTTGGCCTGTCACGCAGTTCCTCACACCCAAAGGTGGCTGGCCATGTTGCTGAACAAAGGCCTTGCATCCTTCGCCAACTCACTCAGTACCAATTCCTGAGACACCAGGGTTTCAAAGAGAAAAAGAGTTTATTACTAGGTGTAAAGTAGAGCAGATGGCCTATCGACCTAAAATCTATCTCCTTGAACTGCAGTAATTCTGATACATCTTATTAGCGAAAAAGATGGGCAGGGTTTAGGATAATGAGCACCGTGGCCCCAGATGACGTAATTAGAGGTGATCTAATTATTGAGCATGTGCAGATCGATTACATGCTTAGAGAATGTATGTAAGAAAGAAAATGGTGGAATGAGGTATAGGTGACTTGTAGGTTAAAGTCTAAGCTACTGTGCATGTCAGGCAGGCCCACTTTGGTTAGACCCAGTCTTGGTTCTCAAGCTAACTTTGAACTTGGGGAGAGTTAGTTTTGGGCTGAGCCAAGACCCTTCATCAACAAACATTAGGGACTGTCTTTAGTGGTTACAAAACTCCAAAGTTGAAAAACTGAATAACTGGGTACAAATGAAGGTTAGTCCCAAGGTTTTTACAATCACAGGGGCAGAAGATAAGGGCTATACAATCATCATCAGAGATCAAGGCAGCTGAATTACAATTGAGCGCTTTCAGGTATTTTCCTCTGTCTGCTCCAATATACCAAAAAGAAAAAAGGAAATGTCTATCTAATGATTCAGGAATCAAAATCATCCGTTAAATCCTGGTTTCTCTGTTATGACTAGAACCCACCTGGGTTCTTCACAGAAGGGAGTCCTTCACAGATGGGAGTCTCAGCAGTTTGATAGAGAACCCTGTTCAGGTGATGAAGAATCATCTAGGACTGTTTAAAACCAACTCATGGAATTAGACGGAACATTCCTATTTGTGCTAAGAACAAAGTCTCTCCCGAGTAGGGACTTGGTTTTTGCCAATCTCCTTTCTTCCAAATGACCCAAACAAAGTTGTGTTATCCATATAATTTCACAGCACCAGGTAAGAGCTACCAGTGTTTTGTTCTGTGAAACTCAAGCCAATGAAAACTTGACTACATCATTTCTACATGCCTCTTTTTAAAACATGATTAATGTTTTTTTATGGATTCTATCCCTATCTTAACTTCTGTTTTATACATATTAGCTCTCCATGGTATCTATAATTATTGGTTATAAATAAGAGTTGGATAAACTACATAAGTATTTTAACAAATTATAAAATATTCTACATACTCCATGAAAATATCAATAAATAGAAAATAGAAATTTAAAAAATCATCCATCATTCCATCTCCTGGAGCTAAACATTGTAATTTACTCCTTCAAAATTTTAGGTGGTATCTATTTAACAAATATTTTAGGTAAAATTACAATAATGCAATAAATATAATGTGGGTGTTTGTGGGTAGTATTTTTATTTAAAAAACATAATTAATTTTTTTCAAAAATGTAATTTTTAATAGCTGAAAATATTCCAATGTATGGAAAAATACCAATTCCAATGTATGGAAAAAAATTTTGAAAGTAAAAAACAAGCTGGAACTCTGCCAAACTTCTCTTTTCTTCATACTGCAGTAAAAGTGAATTATTCTAGAATAATGCATTCTAGAATCCTAGGCTCGTGGAGTTGGAAAGGACCTCCAAGGTCATGCATGAACATGAGAAGGCTCTAGAGGAGCTCATGAATTTAGTCATCTTTTTCTCAGTAGTACAACCAACGTACCTGACTTCATTTGAGACTAAAGGTAATTAATACTAGATGTAGTCATAACTCTTTTTGTACATCAGATGATGGGTGGTTGGTTTTAAGCAAAGGTGCATTTATCCAAGAGCATAAACCTAATTAAAGATTTTGCCTTAAGAAGTTCATGTTTGTAAACATTTACACTGGAGCAATTACTAGCAAGCAGTATAAACGGCACCATGGGTTTTTCATCATTAGACATTTCCTTTAAAGTTGGGGTCATTTGAATTCATACAAAAATTTAAGTATCAATGTATCTGATAACTTCAGTAGCTTTTTTTTTCCCTTTACACCAACAGGAACTACTTGAAAACTTACTTTCACAAATATGCTTAGTGATTCTATATTATCCCATTAACCTCCCTGCTATCATTTAAACCCCATTGTATGGTTTGCTAAAGGGAAGCAGAATAATAGAAATAATTACCAAACAATATTCAGAAACAGTTTCACTTTGCCTCCTTCAGGTCATTTTGGTACAAAGGTCTACAGGGCCAAGAAAATTTTTACAGAAGAGAATTGTGGATCTACTGACATGACAGTGATTCAGTGTTATTATTCATAGTATAATGGAATCAGTATTAACTATTTATTTATTTTGGTATTATAAGAAATATTAAGTAATAGTGTCTCAGTTTCCTAAGCTGCAAGACAAATAACCACACAAGGGCTTGGCTTCAAACCCAGGGAATTTACTGGCTCATGATTTTGAGGCTAGAAGTCCAAAATTGAGTGGCCATCACAGAAGACCGTGGTGATCTGGGGCTGACTGACAGCAATCCTTGGGAGGGTTGATTTTCCCTGCCACATGGTGATGTCCTGCTTTTCTCTTCTGTGTTCCTGCTGATTTCTTGGCTTTCCCTTTATAAGTAATAGGACCAAGTATCAACCTTACTCAGCTGGCCACACCTTAACTAAAAAGAACATCTTCAGAAGATCTATTTATAATGGGCTCACAGCCACAGGAGTGGGATTAAGATTATGTTACATTTGTATGTGTTTTATTTCCTGTCATGGTCAGGTTCATGTGTCAACTTGGTCAGGTGGTGCTACCTGTTTGTCTGGTTGGGCAAGTGCTGGCCTATCTGTTGTGATGAGGACATTTCATAGAATTAAATCATGATCACATGAGCTACATCCACAGCTGATTCCATTTGTAATCAGCCAAGGGGCATGCCTTCTTTAATGAGTGATGCTTAATCTAATCACTGGAAGCCTTTTAAGGAGGATTCAGAAGAGACAGGCTCTTCTTCCTGCTTTGGCCGGCAAGCCACTCCTGTGGAATTCATCCAGACCCTCCATTGAAGTTGTCAGCTTCACAGCCTACCTTGCAGATTTTGGACTCTATGTTCCCACAATTATGTGAGACACTTTTATAAATTTCATGTTTACAAATATTTCCTGTTGATTCTGCTTCTCTAGAGAACCTTAACTAATACAACTTGGTACCAGGAGTGGTTCTTAAGAAACAGAATCTTAAAAATGGGTTTTTATGAATGGTTTTCTACTCTAACTGGACTCAAAGGCACTAAGGACTCTGATTCCCATAATCAGAATGACATTGCCAATCTGTGGAGTGAGTTGGCAAAAGAGATAGTCAAAATATCACCATTCGATTCTTCTAATGCTTTGCTTATATGAAGCCAGGCTCTGGTGGATAATGTTTTTGACATCTTTACGGAGTTTTGTGGAAATAGTAAGTGTAGAGATCTGGCTGGTTGTTGTTACATACACTATATACATTAATGAGTGAAAGGGATGAGCTTAAGGCTTCAAATGAGAAGCTTAAGAGCCATCTGATAGATGTAGATGTTTCTGTGAGTGTCCTGAAGGAAAATCTTATTTCCTGTAGCTGTAGACTTGAGATCCCTGAAAATCAGACTCAGAATCTTATTGGTAGAGTAGCAACTTTACAACATAAACTGAAATCTCAATCTTGCATGGTGCCTGCCGTTACAGTGATGGCATTGATTGGAAAGGAGTGGGACCCTGAAAAATGGGATGGCAGCATATGGATTGATAATGATGTCAGTGGAGAGGTTGAAACCCTAGGTCATGCTGAGTCTTCTCTAGATAACCCTGTAATATCTTCCCTGAGGACATAGCCATCCCAGCTCCAGTCTGCCTTGAGGAGTTGGCCACCCAGCATTAGCCCTGGAATGATTAATCCTGTTTCACCGGGTAAGACTGTAAATGAATGTCCTGAAGCAAATGGCTTGGAAGATACTTCTAATTCTTTTCATGACCCATCCCCACCACCCCTCATTTCTTCCAGACCTATAACTAGACTAAAGTCCCAACGGCCCCCTAAAGGTAAGGTGCGAAGTATCACACATGAGGAGTTACATTATACCTCAAAAGAACTATGTGAGTTCTGCCCTGGTGTAATGTAGATGAGGGAATCCAGAGGCTTAGACAGATTGGAATGTTAGAGTGGATTTATCATGCAAAGCCTACTCTTACACCCCAGAAATGTCCAGAGGATGCCCCTTTTACCAGAACAGTGAGAAATAAATTCGTGAGACTAGCACCATCATCCCTGAAGAGCTCTGTAGTTGCACTTCTCTGTAGGTCAGATATTACTGTAGGAACTGCTGTCACTGAGCTGGAATCCTTAAACACAATGGGGATGACCAGATCCCGAGTTGGCAGAAGCCAGGTGGTGGCACTTAATCGCCAAAGACAGGGTGGAAGTGGCTATTATAATAGACAGAAAACTCAAAGCAGGCATCAAAATTATATGACTCACAGAGATTTGTGGCATTGGCTAGTAAATCATGGGGTACGTAGAAATACAATAGATGGGCAGTCTACTAAATTCTTGTTTGAGCTGTATAAACAAAAGAGTTCTAGGTCAAGTGAACAGAAGTCTAACTTGAATCACAAAAAGACAGAGTCATGGCCCCTTAATCAATTTCCAGACTTGAGATAGTTTACAGACCCAGAGCCCCTTGGATGAAGGAGAGGCCAGGTCCCTTTGGGGGAGAACCCTGTTACACTGCCACAAATCTATATTGTTAATCTTCCTCCAAGCCTTCCCCAAGGAGATTGATGGCCTTTTACCAGGGTAACTGTGCACTGGGTAAAAGGAAATAATCAGATATTTTCGGGATTATTAGACACTGGTTCAGAAGTGACATTAATTCCAGGGGACCCAAAATGTCACTCTGGTCCACCAGTCAGAGTGGGGGCTTACGGAGGTCAGGTGATCGATGGAGTTTTAGCTCAGGTCCATCTCACAGTGGGTCTAGTGGGGCCCCGGACCCATTCTGTAGTTATTTCCCCAGTTCCAGAATGCATAATTGAAATAGACATACTAAGAAACTGGCAGAATCCCCACATTGCCTCTCTAACTCATGCAGTGAGGACTATTATGGTGGGAAAAGCCAAGTGGAAGCCACTAGAACTGGAGGAATGGATTGTCGTAAGCTCAACCAGGTGGTAACTCCAATTGCAGCTGCTATTCCAGATGTGGTATCATTGCTTGAGCAAATCAGTATATCCCCTGGTACCTGGTATGCAGCTATTGATCTAGCAAATGCTTTTTTTCTCAATAGCTGTTAGTAAGGACCACCAGAAACAGTTTGCTTTCAGCTGGCAAGGTCAGCAATATACCTTCACTCTCCTACCTCAGGGGTATATAAACTCTCCAGCCCTATGTCATAATGTTGTCCACAGGGACCTTGATCGTTTCTTGCTCCCACAAGACATCACACTGGACCATTATATTGGTGATATCATGTCGATTGGACCTAATGAACAAGAAGTAGCAACAACTCTAGACTTACTGGTAAGGCATTTGCGTTTCAGAGGATGGGTGATAAATCCAACAAAAATACAGGGGCCTTCCACCTCAGTGAGATTTCTAGGTGTCCAGTGGTGTGGGGCATGTTGAGATATCCATGTGAAGGATAAATTGCTGCATCTGGCCCCTCCTACAACCAAAAAAGAGGCAAAACGCCTAGTTGGTCTCTTTGGATTTTGGCGACAACATATTCCCCATTGGGTGTGCTACTCCAGCCCATTTATTGAGTGACCAGAAAAGCTGCTAATTTTGAGTGGGGACCTGAACAAGAGGAGGCTGTGCGACAGGTCCAGGCTGCTGTACAAGCTGCTCTTCCACTTGGCCTGTATGATTCAGCAGATCCAATGGTGCTGGAAGTGTCAGTGGCAAATAGAGATGCTGTCTGGAGCCTTTGGCAGGCCCCTATAGGAGAATCACAACACAGACCCTTAGGATTTTGGAGCAAAGCTTTACCATCTGCTGCAGATAACAACTCTCCTTTTGAGAGACGGCTTTTGGCCTGCTACTGGGCCTTAGTAGAGACCGAAAGCTTAACCTTGGGCCACCAAGTTATCATGAGACCTGAGTTGCCCATCATGAGCTGGGTGTTGTCTGACCCACCAAGCCATAAAGTTGGGCAAGCACAGCAGCACTCCATCATAAAATGGAAATGGTATATACGAGATAGGGCCAGAACAAATCCTGAAGCCATAAGTAAGTTACATGAGGAGGTAGCCCAAATGCCCACAGTCTCCACTCCTGCCACATGACCTTCTCTTTCCTAGACCAGAGCTATGGCCTCTTGGGGAGTTCCTTACAGGGAATTGACTGAGGAAGAGAAAACTCGGGCCTGATTTACAGATGGTTCAGCACGATATGCAGGTACCATCTGAAAGTGGACAGCTGCAGCACCACAACCCCTTTCTGGGGTGTCCTTGAAGGACAGTGGTGAAGGAAAATCCTCCCAGTGGGCAGAACTTTGAGCAGTGCACCTGGTTGTTCATTTTGCTTGGAAGGAGAACTGACCAGAGGTGTGTTTATATACTGACATATGGGCTGTTGCTAATGGTTGGCTGAATGGTCAGGAACTTGGAAAGACCATAATTGGAAAATTGGTGACAAGGAGGTCTGAGGAATAGGTATGTGAGTAGACCCTTCTGAGTGGGATAAAAACATGAAGATAATAGTGTCCCATATGTATGCACACCAGGGGGTGACTTCAGTAGAGGATGGTTTTAATAATTAAGTGGATAAGATGACCTGTTATCTGGATACCAGTCAGCCTCTTTCCCCAGCAAATTCTGTCATTGCCCAATGGGCTCATGGTGGTAAGGGATGGAGGTTGTGCATGGGCTCAGCAACATGGACTTTCACTCACCAAGGCTGACCTGGCTACACCACTGCTGAGTGCCCAATCTGCCAGCAGCAAAGACCCACACTCAGCCCCAGATATGGCACCATTCTCTGAGGTGACCAGCCAGCTACATGGTGGCAGGTTGATTACATTGGACCACTCCCTTCATGGAACGGGAAGTGATTTGTTCTAACTGGGATAGACACATACTCTGGATATGGGTTTGCTTTCCCTGCGCGTAATGCTTCTGCCAAAACTACCATCCGTGGGCTTACAGAATGGCTTATCCATCATCATGCCACACAGCATTGCTTCTGATCAGGGAACACACTTCATAGCAAATGAAGTGCAGATATGGGCACATGCTCATAGAATTCTCTGGTCTTACCATGTTCCCCATCATACAGAAGCAGTTGCATTGATAGAACGGTGGAATGGCCTTTTTTGAAAACTCAATTACGGTGGCAACTAGGTGGCAATACCTTGAAGGGCTGGGGTAATGTTCTCCAGAAAGCTGTGTATGCTCTGAATCAGCATTCACTGTGTGGTGCTGTTTCTCCCATAGCCAGGATCCATGGGTCCAGGAACCAAGGGGTGAAAATGGGAGTGGCACCACTCACTATTTCCCCTAGTGATCCACTAGGAAAATTCTTACTTCTTGTCCCTGCGACCCTGAGCTCTCCTGGTCTATAGGTTTTAGTTCCAAAAAGGGGGAGTGCTTCCACCCAGAGAAACAACAATGATTCCATTGAACTGGAATCTAAGACTGCCACCTGGTCACTTTGGGCTACTCATGCCCCTGGATCAACAAGCCAAGAAGAGGATTACATTACTGGCTGGGGTGATTGACCCTGACTATCACGGGAAATAGGACTGCAACTACACAATGGAAGTAAAGAAGAGTTTTCCTGGAATATAGGAGATCCCCTAGGGCATCTTTTAGTACTATCATGCCATGTGATTAAAATTAATGGAAAACTGCAACAACCCAATCCAGGCAGGGCTACCAATGGCTCTGAAACTTCAGGAATGAAGGTTTGAGTCACCCCACCAGGTAAAGAACCATGGTCAGCTGAAGTGCTTGCTGAGGGTAAAGGGAACATGGAATGGGTAGTGGAAGAAGGTAGTGATAAATATGAACTACGGCCATGTGATCAGTTACAGAAACGAGGACTGTAATGCCATTTTGTTCAGGTTATGCTACTTAGGTTGTGGATAGCAAGTTTAAGAATGAATATCACCCAAGAACTTGCACCCTATTCTGGAGAAATGTGTTTCCGGTTGTATACAGGACAGTTGAGTATTGTTAGAAGAGAAAAAAAATGTGTCTTTTATTGTTTTCTATTTAGAAATTAGGTATGGTTTAAGGTGATGAGTATAGCTGCCAAGTTGACAAGAGGTGAGCAGTCATGGTCAGGTTCATGCGTCAACTTGGCCAGATGTTGGTACCTGTTTGTCTGGTGGGACAAGTGCTGGCCTGTCTCTTGCAGTGAGGACATTTCATAGAATTAGATCATGATCACATCAGCTGCATCCACAGCTGATTCCATTTGTAATCAGCCAAGGGGAGTGCCTTCTTTAATGAGTGTTGCTTAATCTAATCACTGGGAGCCTTTTAAGGAGGATTCAGAAGAGACAGGCTCTCTTCCTGCTTCGGCCGGTGGACCTCTCCTGTGGAATTCATCCAGATCCTCTATCAGAGTCATTAGATTCACAGCCTACCCTGCAGATTTTGGACTCTATGTTCCCACGGTTACGTGAGACACTTTTATAAATTTTATATTTACAAATATTTCCTGGTGATTCTGTTTCTCTAGAGAACCCTAACTAATACATTTCCCATTTTAAATTTTAAGCTCCCTGAGGGCAGGGCCCACATCTCAGCCATCTTTGCATATCCTGTAATACCAAGTAGACTTAAAAATATTTTGTTCAGCTGGTGCCATTTTCAAACTTGCTTCCCATGCCTGTTTTAGATGGTTATTCAGCAAACAGAGACTGTGCCCTAGTGATCAAGGATTTAATTGCTGAGTTGAGTTGTCCCCTGGCTATTCTACCCAGTCGGTTGAGTGGGGGCAGTCTCCCCTTTCCCACTTCTGCCACCTTCAGATAGAACAGACTCAGGTGTAATAAACTAGCTGTCACACTCTGACCACCTCCAACACATTTCTAGTAAAATGTTTGGGGTTCTCTGCTTAGCTCCTGAGACTGGTCATCCTGGAATGTAGGCGTGTGCAGGGCTAATGAGAAAAGTCCCTCCAGGTGGTAAGTCACCCCTACTGGGCCTCTCCAGGGAGGGTCAGCCAAGCAGAGAAAGATGCTGCATCTCTACTCTGCTTGGGAAGAACCAGCTTCAAAAACAGGAAAGCAAATGGAAACTGATGGGGAGGGGGGAGCACTGACTCAGTGCAGGCTTATTAAAACAGCAGTAATAACAATAATTTTCAAAGCTCTATTTATTTGAGGATTTTGATGTGAAAGGACAAGGATTTTGATGACCTGAAATGCCAGCAGCTTAGGTGCTTTCAACTGCCCCTTTGGTGATTTAGCAGAGCCATATAGAGTGTTATTTGGTAGCAGTTTCTGGGAAAGCAGGAACTGTTTTAGATGCTGGTTATGGCTTCCCCATTGCATGATGTATTGAGCATGTGTGGCCCTTTAAGATTGCATTTCTGCCCTCCCCATTGCTTATAATCAAAGGGGGGATGTGTTATAGGTTGCTGAGTGTGGATATATGTGTATGTGTGTGTGTGTGTGTGAGAGAGAGAGAGACACAGAGAGAGAGCATGTGTGTGTGCAGACACTTTAATGAATAAACTATTTGTGGATGCCACTTGAAAATGAGTTCTGAAGTATTTTTCTGTCTTGGAGAAGGGGCTCATCTGGCACAGCCAACACAGAGTAGTTAAATTGGATTTTCGTGGAGTGGGGATGCGGCAGTGCTAGCAGCCTGATAGAATTAAGTAAAGCAGTAGGAGGCTGCCTGCTTCCCTTAAGGAGGGATGTGGTTTGTTGACCAATTTCAACCATTGTAAGGAAATCAATTGGAAACTTTAAATGTCTTAATTGGCTGTTTGAACACTGGGGCTCCAGAACCATTTGATCTCCTCCCTGTCATGTTAGAGGATGCTGCAGGGCCTTCTCCTCTTGAACTTTCTTCTCACAGAGCCAGATTCTTTGCCTCCCTTTACTTCCCTAGTTAGACTAGTTATGGGCCTAGATGGTTGTTCCATTTTTTTCACAGCACAAATAGAGATCACTGCACGGAATCCTAGTTTTCCCTAGTTCGTGAGGGAAAGGAATAAGACCTAATGTGGTAAATGAGATTTTTGCTCAGCTCTGGATGAGTAGCCAGAACTTTGAAAGCCAGAATAGAACCTAGCTGGGAGAATTTGGAAACCTAGATAAGCTGAAGGGTTTCTTCTGAGAGTAACACAAATGCACCATGAGACAATACCAATATTGGGAACACTTCCAAAATCACTATTACAACAAAATGAAGTAAAACAAAATAGAATATTCACCCTTCAATAATATTATTGAGTGCTGAATGTGTATAAGGTTAGGGCCCCATACTATACCCATATTATCTGGCTCCATATTTGGAACAGTCCTTTGGAGTTGATGCCATTTGTGCTATTTCATAGATAAGGAAACTAAGGTTCGTATTGGTCACTGTGTCAGTGATTTTTGAAGTTAAGTGGGCATCAGAATCACCTGGGGGGCTTGTTAAAACACAGATTTCTGGCCTCCTCCCTCCAGAGTTTCAGATTCATTCTGGGTCTGGGGCAAGGCCTGAGAATTTGCATTTCTAATAAGTTTCCAAGTGATGGAGATGCTATTGGCTGGGGACCACACTTTGAGAACCACTGCTGTAGGCTAAGGAAACTCAACCAACTTTTCTTAGTAATTCCTCCCACCCAGATCCTGCTTTCCAGTTTCTCCCAAGAGACAAAACTTTATTTAAACATACATTAAATTTGCCATATATTTGAGATGAATAAAATGTAGCACTTTCTTTCAAGGTGCTCATAATATAGAGCTGGACTAGAAACCAGAGTCAGACCTGCAAACAAACAAACTGGAGTGTGAGATGTACATTATAGGTTTCAGTCGGGGGCAAAAAAGAGCAATCAGATTTACTGAGGGAAGGAAAGTTCTAAAAATCTTCACAAAGGAAGACTTGAGCAGGAGCTGTGAGGAGGCCAATCCCTCCTTACTTCCTTGTTTCTTTTAGGTTTGGCCTGGTCTCTTTGGGCCCTGTTCTGGTTGGTGCTTTCTGGACCCATTTTGAGGTGAACTGGTTCGCACTCAGCCAGCTCTGTCCCCCCACACCTAGTCTGTGCAACCCCATCCAGGAGACACTCAGAAGGAATGTGTACTGAACCTTTCCTTGTCAATTGTTCTGAGGATTGAAAGAGGCTCTTCAAGCTTTACAACCAGTGAAATTTGTCGCCAGCTTCACAATCCTGGCCAACATGGATATGCTTTGAAGTCTGGTTGCTGCCTTTTACAATTCTATTTATAAAATGTATTAAAGATGTTTAAATGTGGCAGAGACTTCCAATAAAAGCCGTGCTGCTTGAGAATCAGGATGCTGGTCTCAATTTAAAGTGCCTGTTAAATAATAGGATACCCATGTAAAGGGGCTCTGAAAGACCAAGCAAATAGCTCTGATGGAAATCAAGCTCACTCGCCAACGCTTCTAAAAGGATTTCAGAGGTTAAAATGCCCTGTATCTATCCCCTGTTTATGCCATGAAAGTGCCTTTTAATACAAAGTGATTGAATTTTTGTTTGAATCAGTCACTGCATAAAAGCACTAAACCAAAACAGGAAAAAGTCTCCCATAAAATACTTCAGCATAAACTTAGCTAAAAAATCAAGCAAGGGCCAATAGGTATTTTCTATTATTCTACAAGTCATGTTTCCATGAAGAGGAGTTGGGAACCACACTTCCATTTCCACAGAACCAAACTCTGAACGTTGTTTGTGGACCAGTGGTAGTTGATGGACCATTGTGTCTTAAGAACTTTATTGGCCCCTTCAGAAGTTGACTAAAAAAGTAAGAAGTGGCTTCGGACCCAAGCCCTTTCCTTCACTGCCCACCTTCAGTTACTCAATCAGCGTTCCTGACTCCAGCCTCAAATGGCCTACTGTTTGCCACCCTTGGTGCTCTTGCCTCAGTTCAGATCCTTACTTTGTGTGCCAAACACTGTGGGTTAGTTTATCCAACACCCTTTTTCAGTGTCCTCCTCTACTTTAGGGTCTAAAAAGCTAAAATTCACCTTGCCAGACCTTCTTGAAGTTAAGAGCAGCCATGTAACACCTGGGCTATAAAATGTAAATTGAAGTTGGCTGGGGATTTCTGTGATGCTTTTGTTGCTTTCCTGGTACAAGAACTTTTACTTTCTCCTTCCCATTCTTTCCTCCTTTCTGCTGCCTGGAATGCGATAGGACAGCTGGATCTCTGACCACCATCTTGTGACTCTGTGGGAAATGCTAAGAGAATGAGTCCTTGGCTCTGCCATCTTGAGCTGCTGAATCAGTGTCTCTAATTGCCTATGTCTGGACTTCTTCTTAAGGGGGAGAAAATAAGAACTCTAATTTGTTCAAGCTATTATTTTCTCATTTCTTTATTACTTAAACTGAAACATAATTCCTAACTCAACTATTAGAAGGACTCAGAGTGATTAAGTTACTCAATTGAGCACATACAACTAGTACATAGCAGAAACAGAATTACATCTGACTGATGGCAGGCTAACTTTAAAACGGGTCTGAATTTTCTTCTGTGAATCCCTTGCATAATGGGGTGTCTAGCTGGAACTTTAATTTTTTCTTCCCCCTCCAGGAGAAGATACCTTCTAAAATCTGCCTGTAGCTTACCTAACTTGGTAGATTATGGCAAGTGGCCTTGGAACAGAATTTGTGCTGGGAGGAGATACTGGGAAGATCCCTCTCTATTATGTAACTATCAGGCAGTTAGGCTTTGGCTGTCCTGGAGGAAGAGTAATACGTCCTTTTTTTGTGGTAGCCTCCCCAAGTAATAACTTGGTGCATAGATCTTATCACTAGGAAACCCAAGGAAATTTTTACAGATATCAAGGGATCTTCTGGGAGGAAACAGGAGCACTCTAACTTCACATCCCCTCTATTGAGAGTCCTCATTTTTAGAAGCCTCTGCTGGGTTCAGAGTATCCCAACTGAGGTCTTCTGACAGAAAAAGAATGGGAGGACTCGCCAGCAGGAATTCCCCGTGAAGAAAAGGAGTCTGCAGTGAGCCCCTTGACTCAACAGCAAAACCTAGACTAAGTTGAAGAAGGGGTAGATCTGGCACAATGTGGGTCTGCTCTGAGAATAAGAGCTGGAACATGTCGGTGGGAACCAACTTTTCTGATCCCAAGCACTGCTAAAGTCTGTGCATAAACCAGCAAAAGAGTCACCTACCACATGGTAAAAAATGCATCCAAGTGTATGGATCCAACGATAGTGCATCATTTGACAACTGTGGCCTCTGGTGGCCTGATCTTATTTGATAGTTCACTCTTTGAGAGGCATTTGGAAACAAGCCTGTGCCTCTTTGGAATGAAGGGATATGAGAAAATGTGGAAGGATACTTTTAGAAAGATTCTGGATTCCTTTTATTCTAATGAATAGGGGATTAAGCTATTTTAAGTTGAATGCAAGATCTGATGGAGTTTATCTCCTGAGCTGGTGATAACAGCTGGTCATACCAGCTACACAAATAGTGGGTTTAACAGACAAAATGAAAGGAATTATTATAACTGAAATGACCCAAAATATGGGTAACTAAAAGATTTGGCATTGTTAGTGAAATGTAACAATCTATTTGAATTCAGAGCATACTGAATCAACTGAGCCATATTTCAAAGGCCCCTTTTATGTCAAAATTTTTTCCAATAGTGCAAAGTCTATGGAATCAAGAATTAAACTGGAGATGGAGTTGTTCTCTGGGAAAGGCTGTACTATATTATTTTCCGTTCCATGCTATTCTGGCTGACTCTTTCTGCCAATAAATATTCATACTGGCTAGAAGCAAATGCAGTATTAACCTTTTGGCATTTTGTGGGAGGAGAGCTTTGGCCCTAATGCTAATGATTTTGCACAATTTGATTGGGGTCTGAAAACCTTGGACCATTGTGAATTACAGGATTGGAAAGTCAACATCATTATATCAAGGATACAAGTTTCATATAAAAAATAGTGAAAGATGAACCAGTAAGGGTAGATTAGGTGACCTAATTGGTGTTTGGTAATAATAAATGTTTACATTCTATTAAAAATGGAATATTTAGAGTTACAATTTTAGAAATCCATCCTAGATTTGGAAATAAGTAACATTGCACTATCACATTAAAAGATTCTCCAAAGGGACTTATACTTTTAACTCTAAGCAGGGATCCTAATAAGATAAATACCACACAGGCTTTCACTCATCAGCATGTCCCAGAATTAATTAAGGCTAAGAGGGATCTGATGGGTTTGGAACACATATGAAGTTGTGCCAGGCACTGTGCTTTTAGCACAGTTTCTTCATTTAGCTCCCACAATAATCACATAAAGTATTATTATTATCTCCAGTTTATAGGTGAAGAAATTGAGGCAAAAGAATGTCATTGAGTGCCCCAAATGACAGATAATAAGAAGCAAAGTCAGGGTTTAAATTTCAATTTCCCTGTCCCTGTAAAAGTGCTTAGGTATTTTAGCACCATCCTCTGCCTCCACTTACCCACATCTTCCCTCATCCCTTCAGATACTTTTCAACCAGGGTTAAGGAATCATCCATCATCCATAATTTTAAGGCTTAATCAGAAAGAATCATTTCCAGGCATATATGATTTCTCTGACACTTCTACTATGATGTTTCAAAGGAAATATCTTCTGAAATTCTAAAGGTTGGCCTTTATCATACAGTAGGAAAGCCATGTCCATCTCTACCATTAAGTGCAGGTTCCATGGGGCCTTTGCAAACTTTGATTCTCCTTAAGGCCTGATACGTGCCCTCACTAGAAGATACTTGATAAATGTTTATTGAATTGAATGATTGATACATGGTAGAGGCAAAGCAGGAAATCAAGCTCACTTGATGTCATCCCAGGCCCTTCTGAGGCTGGGAGTCACAGCTAACCTCTGGTTATGCGGAAGCTAATGCCATGTCCTCACGATGGGAAGCCAACCACGCTTCTGTCTCAGCTTTCTGGTTTTCGTCAAACGTAGCTGAGAATCTGGAGCTCTTTGAAGGGTGCACATTACTCCTTCAAAATTAATTTTACTTGATCAAAATAGCATACTGAGCACTAAATTGTGGCATAGAATAGCACTCTGGTTTTAGCAGTTGTATTAGTTTTTTATTGCTGCCATAACAAATTACCACAAATGTAATGGCATAAAACAACACAAATTTACTACCAGGCAGTTCTGTAGGTAAGAAGTCTGACATGCATCTCACAGGGCTAAAATCAAGGTGTTGGCAGCCCGCAATCCTTTCTGGAGACTCTAGGGGGGAATCCATTTCAGGTTGTTGGCAGAATTCAGTTCCACGTGGTTGTAGAACCCAGGCCCCTATTTCCTTGCTGGCTGTCAGCCAGGAGTTGTTCTCAGCTTCTAGAGGTGTCGGTATTCCTTAACTCACAGCTGCCAACGTCTTCAAAGCCAGCAAGGGTGAGTGATGTTCTTCTCACACCTCATCTCTCCTGCTTTTTCTTCTGCTATATTTCTCTCACTGATACTTCTGCCTTCCTCTTTCATATTCACAGATGCTGGGGATTTGGGTATGGGCAGCTTTAGAGGCCATTTTACTGCTTACCACAGAAGTTTAATAGTTTGGTGATGTTCCAAGCAAGAGCTAGACACACAGCAGTAGGCAAGGCAATTTTCTTATTTGTTAAGAAAAATAGTTTTTCTTGAAAAAATTTTTTTTCTTATAATAATATTAATGTATGCTCATTAAGGGAAACTTTGAATAAACAGAAATGCTTCAAAAAAAAAACACCTCTAGTTGTTTTCCTTTAGTTATATATATTTACAAAATTGGGATTTTTTAAAATCCTACTTTTGTATTCTATTTCCACTTGTTATTTCATGACACAACTCCAGTAGTTTGTTGATAGATTATTTTTAATAGCTGCTTAATATTTCATTACATGATCATGAAGAACCTCTTTTAAGATATATACATATATTTTTTCATCCTCTGCTTTCACATAGACAAGTTTCAGGCCAAATTTATGAAACTTTTGGAGGGTTATGGGACACAATCAACGTACTCCATTATCCTGAATTTTTCTTACCAAGTCCCCTATTGCTATTCTTGCTACATGCCTGATCTGAGTCCCAGCATAAAACAGGACATGGTTTAAACAACTATTTACTATGATAAAAGGACTGCCAGCTGCTTAGCTCAGAATAGTGAGTTCTTCATTGTCCTCCACCCAACCTCAGCCAATTCCATATTTTCAGGTCTGTGTGGCAAAAAATACTAATTACTAATTGTCACCAAACGTCCATTATCATTTTGTCCCATAGAAATAGAAACAGTGATGTTTAGCTGAGCAGATGGCCCCCCAGAATAAAGATGTAGTTTTCCAGTGTTCCCGTTGGGTAAAGGTGGCATGTGACTGAATTCTAGTCCATCAAATATCAGCAAAAAGTCATAAGTGTCCTGTGGTATTTTCTAGGAACTTTCTCAAGAGTTGGCACGGGTGTACTCGTTGCCCTTTGAACCTACTTTCTCCTTCTTGTTGCCTGGAATACAGTTGTGATATCTTGGACCATGAGTAGCTCCAGATTACCTCCTTCAGATTTATGTGAGTGAAATAACCCTGCTTCTTGATTAAGTCATGGTTACTTTAGGCTGCTTTGACATTCAGCAGAAATGAATTCTAATAGATACAATCTGTTACTGTTATAGTTGGAATAGCCTACCTCTTGTTACCAAATTCTCTGTTAGGATTGTTTCAGTTGCAGGTGACAAAAAACCCAAACTGGCTTAAACTATAAAAGAACTGTATTGGTTCACATACTTGGAAACCATGAGAGTGTATGAGCTTTGTGCTGGCTTAATCCAGTGGGTCTGGTGACACATGGTGATTCTGTTTGCTCTAAACTTCTCCAGGCATTTACTTCATCCTCCAGTTGCAATGGGTCTGGGTCCCTATATGAGCACACCGTCTGAGGAAGAGAGAAGGTTGCTTCTTAAAACTCTGCCAGCAAAGTAAAGATCTTACCCAGAAGCCTGGTATATCACTCTTCACATGTCATTGGCCCAACCTGGGCTATGTGTCCTCTCCTAAACCAATTTTGGCAAAGGGTATGCCCTCAAACCAATTAGGCGCACCCCTGGAACCTGAACAGGGGCAGGTGGAGAGTCAAATTTTATTTTGGCACATGAGCTACATGGGTTAGGAAAAAGAAAAGGGAGGATGATGAAGAACATAAATTGTGCTTGTTTTCCAGTCCTGGCTATGTTACTTACTAGATGTGAGACCTTTGAGCCTCAATTTATTCATATGTAAAGTGATATTAATAAGGTTAATACTTCACAAGTTTGTTGTGAGAATTCTATGGGTTGTATGTGAAAAGTTCTCGAAACATTGTCTGGAACATATAAATAGCTATTGTTGTTATACTGTACATGAAAATGGTATATTTATCCATTTATTAAGGTGTTCCATCATGTCTTCAATAATGTTTGATAACATTCCCCGTAAAGTTCTTACCTAAGTTTCAGTTTTATTCTTAGGTAATTATTAGTTTTTATTGCTACTTTAAAAAATGATAATTTTTTAAATTAAATTTTCAGTTGGTTATAACTGGTCCATAGAAATCTAGATAATTTGATTTAATATCTAATATAACTAGGTGAACTCTCCTCTATTAGTATTTTTGTATGTTACTCTTGATTTTCTATATAAACCATTTTCTGAAAATAATAATCTTCTTTGTTCCAATTCTTAATAATAATTTCTGTTTTTCTGGACTTATTGCATTGACAGGACCATTAATTCAATCTTGAATAATGGGGGTGATGGCTAGACTATATTCTTATTCCTAAGTTTAATAGGAATCCTTTTAAAGTTTTATCATTAACTTGAATTTTTCCACAGATTTGAGTGAGTTACCTTTATCAGGTTAAGAAGCATTGCTTCAATTCCTGAACTCTGAAAATTTTTATCATGAATGAGTTTTGAAGTTTATTGAATACTTTTTCTCCATGTATTTAAATAATGGATGAATCTATTAATATGGTGAATAACTTGATAGAATTTTTCCAGTGCTGAACAACCCTTGCATTGCTAGGATCAAAGGTACCTGGTCATGTTAATCCCACTGAACTGTATGCTTGAAAGTGGTTTAAATGGGAAGTTTTGTGTGGTGTATGCAGTTTCCCAAGTTAAAAAAACATAGAGAGAGGAAGATTAAAGAGACTATGACAACTAAATGCAATCTGTAATCCTGGACTGGGTCTAATAATGGAGGAGAAAATCCCCCAAAAGACATTGTTGGGACGTTTGGAAAAATTGGAATAGGCTGTATGCTTTTATCAATATTGAATTTCTTAAACTTGATAACTGTACATAAGATGATTATATGAGAGAATATCCTTGTTCCCAGAAGTATACATGGAAGTATTATATGTTAAAGAGCATGATGTATACAACCTACTCTCAAATATTTAGAAAATTTGTAAGTAGATAGACAGATGGATAAATGGACAGAATGATATAGAATGTATGGCAAAATGTTGAAAGCTGATATATCTGGATATCTTGGTAGGGGGGTTGTTGGAGTTGTCTGTGTGGGTTTTCTATTATATTGGTAATGGTCCTATAAGTTTGAAATTATTTCAAATTAAAAATTAAAAAAAAAGATGCTTGGTCATGTGTATTTCTTAGCATTAATAATTTCAATTTCCTAATTTTTAGAATCTTCACACTTTATGAATGAGATTGATAAATTATTTTTATTTTCTTATATCTGTTTGTTTTTATTATTAAGGTTGTAGTAGCCTCAAAATAAGCTGTGCATCATCCTTTATTTTTTACTCTAAAAAAGTTTGAAAATTTTGATGATTGTGTAGAATTCATCTGTAAAATGTTTTAGGCCTAAGGATTTCTTGGTGAAAGGAGTTGCACAAGGATGTTTGTTTAATACAATTTTTAAAATTTGCTTATTGTTTTATTCAGATTTTCTATTTTTCTTAAACAAATTTTGGTAATTTATAGTTCCCTAGAAATTTTCTACATATTAAAAATTTCAAATAAATTGGTTTGTTTTTTCATAGTATTATTTTATGATTTAAAAAATCCTTACCAAATCTGTTATGTTGCCTTTTAAATTCTCAAGTATCTGTGCCTTTTCTTCTTTGATCTTTCTTAATATATATTTTAAAATTTTAGGTTATATTTACATTGTGTGTTTTTTAGTTCAATACTTTCTAGTCTCTTAATTTTCTTTTTACTTTTTCAGATAATACTATAGTCATTTATCTAACTTCTTGACCTAAATGCTCAATTCATTTATTTATTATTATTTTTCATTAAATACACTTATGCTTATAACTTTATTAGCATAAACCACTTAATCTAGGAGTCATGGTGTATGATCTCCTTTATATGTTGCTGAATTAGGTTGTTAGTATTTGGTTGAGGATATTTTCATCTATATTTCATCTAAGGGATATTGCTCTGTGTTTTTTGTTTCTTGTCATATGTTTCACCTCGTAGAATGAGTTCAGAAGTGTCCCTTCCTCTTCCATTTTTGAAAGAATTTGTGAAGGATTTGTGTTAATTTTCCCTTCAGTGTTTGGTAGAAATAACCAGTGAAGCCATCTGCAAAGTCACAAAGCTTTGCTGTGTGGGAAGCTTATTGATTACTGTGTTAGTTTGAAGCTGTTACGTACTCCAGAAAAGGTCATGTTCTTTAAATCCATTCCTGTAGGTACAGACCTATTGTGAATGAACCTTTTGGATGGGCTATTTCAATTGAGATGTGACCCAGCCCATTCAAGGTTGATCTTGATCCTTTTACTGAAGTCCTTTGTGAGAAGATAAAAGAGTAAAAGCCCAGAGAGGAGATTCAGAGAAACCAAGAGAAACTCATAGAGAGAAAAACCCCAGAGAACCTAAGAGAGGACCTACAGGATACAAAGAAGAAGCCACTGGAACCAGAAGCTGAAAGCAATGAAACCTAGATGCTAAGGACCAGCATACACCATGTGCCTTCCCATGTGACAAAAGTGTCCCAGATGTTGTCAGCCTTTCTTTGGTGTCCAGGTACCATCCTGTTGATGCATTAACTTGGACATTTTCATAGCCTAACAACTGTAAATTGTAAGTTAATAAATGCTTATTGTAAAAGCCAATCCATTTTTGGTATATTGCATTCTGGCAGCTTTAGCAAACTTTGAAACAATTACTAATTAAATCTCCTTACTTGTAATAGGTCTGTTCAGATTAACTATTTCTTCTTACATCGGTTTTATTAGTTTATATCTTTCTAGAAATGTGTCCATTTCATCTAAATTATCGAATTTGTTAGCATACTATTGTTCATAGTATTCCATAATAATCCTGTTTATGTCTATAAGTTCCATATTAATGTACCCTCTTTCATTCCTAGATCTAGTAATTTCAATCTTCCCCCTTTTTTTTCATAAGTTAGCTAAATAGTTTGTGTAACTTGTTGATCATTTGTGAGAACCAACTTTTGCTTTTCTTTTTTTCAATGTTCTATTTAATATATTCTGTTCTAGTCTTTCTTATTTCTTTTCTTCTGATTTATTTTGGTTTAACTGGTCTTCCAAAGATGAAAGGTTTGAGATTTTTCCTCTTTTTTAATGTCAGTAGTAACAGTGATGAATTTCCCTTTAAAAGCATTGCTTTTGTTGCATGTGATAAATACTGGTATATTGCGCTTTCATTTTTAATTGTGTTTTTTTTTTTTTAATTTGCATATGGGCAGGAGGCACCAGGGATCGAACTCCAGACCTCCATCACGGCAGGTTGGAGCTCTGCCTGCTGAGCCACGGCAGCCGCCCTCATTTTTGTTCATCTCAAATATTTTCTAATTTTCCTTGTGATTCCTTCTTTAACCAATTTGTTATTTAGGAGTTTGTTGTTTAATTTCCACATATTTGTGGATTACTCATATTTCCTTCTGTTATTGATCTCTAATTTCATTCTATAGAGGTCACAGAACAAACTTTGTCTGACTTCAATATTTTTAAGTATACTGAGACTTATTCTATGACCTCATATATGTATGTCTATCTTGAAGAAAATGAGATGTACTTGAGAAGAATAAAGAATGTGGATTCTGCTGTTGTTGGATGTTGTGTTCTGTTTGGTCTAGTAGTTTATTGTACTATTCAAGTCTTCTATTTCCTTGCTGATTTTCTGTCTAGTTGTACTATCCATTATTGAAAGTGGGGTATTGAAGTTGAATTCAACAATTATTTAATTGTCTGTTTCTCCCTTCAATGATGTCATTTTCTATTTTATGTATTTTGGGGTTCAGTTGTTAGGTGCATATATGTTTATAATTGTTATATTTTCTTGATGGGTTGAACCTTTTACATTATAAAATGTTTTTGTTTGTCTCTATTAACAATTTTTTAAAGCCCTTTATGTCTTATGTTAGCATAGCTACTCCAGCTCTCTTATAGTTACTGTTTGCATGATACATATTTTCACATCCTTTTACTTTCATTTTATTTGTATCTTTGAATCTAAAGTGTCTCTTTTAGATAGCACATAGCTCAATTATATTGGGTTTTTAAAAATTCCAGCTTTCCAATTCCTGTCTTTTAGTTGGAGAGTTTAATACATTTACATTTAATATAATTATTGATAAAGTAGGATTCATGGTGACCATTTATTATTTGCTTTCTATATGTCTTATGTCTTCTTTTTTCTTCTATCCTCCATCACTGCCTTCTTTTTTGTTAGATGAATATTTTCTAGTGTAACATTTTAGCTTCCTTTTCTATTTTCTACCCTACATTTTTGAGTGTTTACTTAATGGTTGCCATGAGGATTACCATTGCCATCATTTATAACAATCTAGTTTGTATTAATACCACTCTAATTTAAATAGTATATAAAACACTTTGCTGCTATATAATTCTGTTCCTCCACTAATTTAGACTGCTGTTGTTACAGATTATATCTCTGTGTATTTTGTGCCCATAAATATAGATTTATAATTATTGCTTTATGCAGTGGTCTTTTAAGTCAGTTAGGGAAAACAAAAGAGTTACAACTAATAATGCATTTTTACTGTCCTTTGTATTTATCCTTACTAATAATTTACTTTATGTTGATTTATTTCTTCATATTGATTTCTGTTACTATCTAGTGCCCTTTCATTTCAGCATAAAGAACTCCCTTATGCATTTTTTGCAGGTATGCTAGTGACAAACTCTCAAATATTGTCTATCTTGAAATGTCTTCATTTTTCCTTCATTTTTGAGTGACAGTTTTGCTGGATATAGAATTCTTAGTTGACAGCTTTTTTCTTTCAGTACTCCAGATATATGTCACTGCCTTCTGGGCTCCATGGTTTCTGATAAGTGATTAGTTGTTGATCCTATTGATGATCCTTTATACATGATGAATTGCTTCTCTTTTGCTGTTTTCAATCTTCCCTCTTTGGCTTTGTTTTTTGACAATTTGATTATGATCTCTCTGGATGTGAATCTCTTTACATTCATCCTACTTGGAGTCAGTTGAGTTTCTTTATGTGTAGGTTAATGCTTTTCATCAGATTTGGTAGGTTTTCAGTTATTATTTATTGAAATTTTTTCTACCCCCCCCTTCTTCTGGGACTGACATATGTATATGTTTTTATCCTTGATGACATCCAACACGTCTTTGAGACTCTCCTTATTTTTCTTAATTCAGTTTTCTTTCTGTTCCTTTTTGTAAATCTATCTCTATATTTATAGTCTGTATTTGGTGAGACAATTTTCCATACTTTCCTTTAGTTCTTTAGACATAGTTTCCTTTAGTTCTTTGAACATATATAAAATATCTGAATTAAAATTTTGACTAGTACGTCCAAAATTTGTATTTCTGTACAGACAGTTTCTACTGATTGTTTTCTTCTCTGTGTATTGCCATACTTTCTTGTTTCTTTACAGGTTTCAAACTTTTAGTTTAAAAATGGGCATTTAAAATAATACTATGTGGCAACCTTGGAAATCAGGTTCTTTTCTCTCTCAGTTTTTGCTGATGCTCGTAGTTCTTGTAGTTGTTTGTTAATTTAGTGACATTTCTGAACTAATTCTCTTAAGTCTGTATTATTTGTTACATGTAGCCACCAAAATCTCTTGTCAGTTAACTCAGTGGTCAGTTAATGATTGGACAGGGACTACCTTAAATGCCTAGAACAATATACCTTCTTTGCCAAGGGGCTTTGTGTGTATACATCTTCAACATTCTGCCAGGCACTTGACATGCCTTAGCTTTCATTCCCTGCTTGCCCAGAGCATCAAGGTCAGCCAGAGGTGGATGCTTAGGCCTTCTCAAGACTTTCCTTAGTATGTGCACTGTCCTATGCATATGCATGGAGTTCTAATTCCCAGTTGTTTACCCCAACTGTTATCCACCTCCTCGGTCAGCTGTGAAGCAGTGAAGAAAAAACAATTATCTATAACTGTTTTCAACAATTGCCCCCAGGGAAAAGACTTTTGCTCTGGGTGAGCTCTGATTCAGGACAAATAAAGATAGCTTTGGAAGAGAGGTCTTTCAGGAAGTCTCCAGACAGGTCAAATAATGACAATTCTCTAAGAACGGGGATTTGAAGACACTCCAACCCCATTCTTTCCACTTCAGTGGCTGCCAGGCTGCTGGTTTTCACCTGATTGCTGGCTGTTTGTTTTTGAGGATACCTCACATCTGGCGATTGAGGAGTGGGACTAGAGCAAATTAAAACACCACAAACAGAGACCTGAAAAAGTTGATTCTGACAATGTATATACATTTTCCCATTGCTTTTTTGCAGGAGATAATTTTTAGTGGTGCTTACTCAGTCATTTTCACTGATATCACTGCTTTTTATAATTCAATATTTATATAGTTTTTACTCTTTGGAACTTCTTTTGGCTTTTTTTGAAATCTACATACCCTTGTTTCAGTTCTGCTTATTTGGTTTTATAATTTCTTGAAAAATTTTTAATTACATCATTGTTTCTTTAGTCCCTTTCAGGATCCTATACAGACTACTTTGAAATTCATCTTCTTATTACTATATGTTTTTATCTGGAATTATTCCTCTTCAGTTATGGATTCTAATGTTCATTTTCTTAGCTAGCTTAGTAATCTTCATGTATTTTATAATTTTGAGTTTGAGCCTTTTCTTCCTTCTCTCTTCCTCTTGCTTTTATCTTCACTTCTCTCTGGTTCTCATCATACTTACCCCTCTCTCTCTCCCCTCCATCTGGATCTCCAGGTTTTGAATTCCAGAATCAGATCTTATATTCTAGGCTCAGGGTTCCTGTCCCACAAAGGTATTAGGGACATAAAAGATTATTAATTAGGGAGGGCTAGCCTAAGTCCCACGGCATCTCTTTCCTCCTACCTTATTTATAAAAATCTTCATCTTCCTTTTATGACTTGGCAATATAAAGGACAATATAAAGGACTCAGGCCACAGCTTCTCATTGTGAGCCTGGCTGTGTTCTTTCTGGGATATAACTCCTGGCTGCCTCTGCCTTTCTGGACGTCATGCCCAGCAAGCACAACTGCATCGTGTTTTTGTTAGTTTTGGTCTACAGAAATATTTATCATGTTTTAAGGATAATATGTCTTTACACATTTCTTATTTTTTTGTATTCATATCTATTATTGTTATTTGGGAGGCGGTATTAGGAGAAGAGGGACAAAAAATGACTGCATGATGCCATATTGACTGGAGGTTCTCTCTGAGATTTTTTCAAGTTTTTCTTTTATATCAGTTATTTAATTTTCTGCAGGTTGCTGCCCTTTACTACCTTCAAAGAAGATTTTGATTCCGACATTGCTCTTTTCATTTCCATGAAATCTTTTCTTATTTCATCATCTCCTTTTTGATCTTAAGATGCTCTCTCCTCAGGGATTTCTGTTCCTGTTTTATAGAAGCTATTTTTTCTTCTTTGTCCTCAATTTCATCTTTTCCGCTTTTTTCTACCTACCCCTCCTCCTTCTCCCCCACCCCACCCCCCACTTTTTTAAAATTGGTAGTGAAAGGAATTTGTTTCTGGCTATCATAGTAAATTACTCTTGCAGATCTGCTCTTCACCTGGACCATCCAGATAATAATCTTTACTCCGATTTTGTAATTATCTTCTCAATGGTCTCATGTTGCTTTGTTTTTCTGTTACTTTAATCTTAAATAAACAGAAAACTTCCAGCTTTGGTGTTTGTCAATTATTTGGTTATTTGAATTACTCTCATCTCTACTGTTAGTTCCCTTGAAGATGGGTTCAGCTGAACATGCAAAATTTCTAATGTTAAGACGAATTCTACATCAATTTCTAATGTTAAGCACATTTTCATCTCATCTGGTTTCTTTTGCACTCTGTTTCTTTTCTATCTGATTCTCTTGCACTCTTAAGTCATTTAGTACATTAGAAACTTTGAAAAAACTAAACCTTTTTACACACTTTTCCCAATATTATTCTTTTACCTTTCTTTAATTTATAATCTTTATTTTGGGGGGCTGGGCCTCCAAAAATGCCTCCAATCTTCCTTTATTTTCACTAGTGAATTGTCTTGAAGCTGCAGTCTCAAACTGCATGTCAGGGGAAGTGGGAAAAGGACAGGAGTACAGCATACCAGTGACTTAAAAAGTGGAATCCATATAATGAAGGGATGGCTGCTGAGCATTTTGATTGGTGATGTTCTTGTGTTTCTCGACCATGGGGCAGACAGATGGAGAGGAATATATTATTTTCCTATTTACTTTTTTGATGGCAGGTGTCACTGGATTGCAACTACATAGCCCCGCCAGAACTTCAGCTTTGTTTTTCATTATAGTGTCAATGGGGTGGCAGAGTTTTTGGAGCCATTATTCCCACATGCTAGAAATAATCATCAGTGTGTTTCTAATATTTGGGAGGTATCATAAATTTTAATACTTTTTCGGTCTCTTTACGGATAATTTTAGAGAAACATTGGGAGAAGTCATATCAGACCTGAAGCCATTTTAAATAGAAATCCAAATCTCTAAAAGCAGATTCTGAGATGCTGGGGCTTTGTTTTATTTTCAAATTTTAAAGATTCTTTTTACCTATACATACTCAATCTTCAACTCTCCTTATATATAGGACTTCCACAGAAGTTTGGTATGGGAAAGCTTTTAGTAGTTATGTTTTTGAGAATTACTGAAAGAGTAAACTCAGAAGTCTAGAAAGACAGGTTAAGGTTTTTTCATAACTTTTTAAAGTATGAGCTCAATGAGTGTTGGTGTGTGGATGGTATAATAACTAATAGGCGTAAAAATTGGAATGAACAATCAGAATGGATGCTGGGCATAATGCTAGCATGGGACTCTGGGGCTCTGCTCTGCCAGGGGTTCATTCTTTTGTTACTAGATCCTGGAGAGCTTGAAGGAGTCCCGAGGTTGAAGCAGATGGAAGAGAGGGGTCTACTCAGGGCTCAGAGCAGTGACTACTTGCCAATAGTAAAAGTAGTTCAATATATTAACAGCTGGGATGGTGGTGGCAGTATATCCAGGCACAACATCAGCTCGCATCTCCTGGTTGGATTCTAAGTACTGTGGGGACAGGGACCAGCCTGCCTTGCTCACTGTGACATCCCAAGATCTACTACCTAACTGTCTTATAATAAGCACACACTCTGTATAGAATTAATGAACAACAAATAAATATATACATCAGCATACACCTAACCCAAATGAGAGTATATAGGGACAGCAGGAGACATTTCCTATTGATAAAAAGTCCTGCCCGTTTCCTATTTTATAAGGAGGACTCTGAAAAGATACTTAGGAAAAGTGATGAGTTCTGCTGTGCTCAGGACAAAAGCTTGCTAAATAAATTCTGGGTGTTGTTGACACAAGGCCTGGCACCCTGTGGGAGCCAGAGGAGTCAAGAACAGCAGTGATGATTATCATGGTTCTAATTTACTCTCCAGCCAGAGTTAATAGCAAAGCAGTACTATGAAAATTACCATTCATTTTCTTCCAGAAAATAGTTTCCATGTTTCTGGGTGAACTGAAAAGTGAATCAAAGACAGGCAAGCATTCCTTTCCAGTGTCGCCTGGTTTACACACAGATCTCCATGATCGCTTGCTCTCCACCCCACCCCATGCCACTAACACAATTAATATGCAATTCAGGAAAGCCCCCCCAAGGCCCGAGCAAGCCCACCACTAAAGCAAACGCCTTTAACAGTTGCATGCTGGCTTTGGAGAGACAGCGTCTGTGCGCTTCTTCTCCGCGGGCTCCCCGCTCGCCTACCATCTTCCCTTCCCGCCTGGCCGGCAATCATCACACTTCATTGTCCAGCACCATCATTACAATACTGCTATCATCTGAGCTGGAGTCTGACACTTTCTCTAAGACCTTTCAAATAACCCCTTTACTAGGTCTCAGTACCAAACCATTCAGGGCAAATCTCTGCTTTGTGCTTGTCAGCCTTAATAGACTGGATGTCACTTCAGCCTGCAAAAAGTGCCTGCTCCTCAGCTGTCAGTCAGTCCTGGCAGTGTCAGCCGAGAGCGTGGCTGGAGCTGGCTGGATTAGAGGGTAGTTACCATAGCTGTCAGATTACTGACAACCTGACACCCACACTCCCAACTTCCTTTGACTGTGTTTGGTTTCTAGCGAGCTCTCTGGACCTTTCTTAAGGTGGATCCCTCTGTTGGAAACATCATGATCTGGCTAAGATCTTCAGAAGTTGGGCTCTTTTCTCCTCTTTCATGAATTTTAGAGAGTCCCTTGCTTGGAGTGGCTCTTGAATTGCAGTGAATATGTTTAGCCCTATCTCGGCAAAAAAGAGCCACCTCTTTGCTCTTTCCAAGTTTATGGAAACTCTGTGTGTGTGTTTCAATTTCATTATTCCCATCATTCACTAATAGAAAGATATATAAACTCTTATCTACAATTTTCCCTCTACTTCTTCCTCATTACAGTTCTTTCCTCCTCTGGTCTGGCTTTTTGTGTCAAGTGGGAGGCTCAGTTTGAGTGTGTGTGTGTGTACGTATATGAATGCATATGGGGGGGTGGGAATGTACAGAGCTGTTGACGTGTCTATGATTCTAGAATTGTATATAGATATTCATATCTAACAAATACAGTCAGCTAACAGCAAGCTAGCAACTCTCCAAACTGTGCCTCAGCTCACATCCTCCTTCATCGCAGCCAATCCGTGAATGAAGTTGGCCTCCCCTCCTTCCCTTTCTCCCTCTTTCAAATTTTCATTCACTCTTTTCTTTTTCCCTGTCTTCCTTTTTTCCTTGTTTATTTCCTTCCACATTTACCAAAAAGCGAATGCTTCTTCACCCTTATACACAAGTTCACAGCTGCCTGCTTACATTCCTCAGGTATGTTTGAATTTCACAGGCTTTTATTTCTGACCAGGGAGCTGAGCTTAATTAACACTTTCATTTACTTAGGCAATAATCAAGGCTGATTTGCTTTTATTAAACCAAGCTTTGGGACCAGAAATGCAACTTGTGCACAATCTTAGATTTGCTTACTGTTCTAACCTGCTATAGAATTAAATTTGAGTCTGCATTCTGAGCACAGCTTTTAGCAAACACAGGTATACGCACGTACAAGGCTGAGTGGTTATAGGGGAGAGCTTCAGAAAACCTACCTGTACTGTGGGAAAGTCACTTAGTCTTGCTGAACATCAGTTATCTTTCCTCTAAATTGAGGATAATGATACTTAGCTGCTTACCTTATAGGTTTGGTCTGTGGTTCAGATGTTTCCAACCATATATATGAAAGCACTTCCCAAACCATGGAGTACAACATGCAAATTGTAGTAATATTAAATATTACTCTATCAGGTTACATCGAGGATTGAAATGATCACCAGCCTTTAGACTATTTTACACATCCTTATTTTCTTAGCCACACATATTTTGCTTTTATTTTTCTAGCACATAACCACGGAGTTGAAAAAACTAAATTCTCCCCAGTAGAAATAACAGATTCCTTTTAATTAAACTTAGGAACTCTCACTCAAATCAGTAGCCTTAAGTGGTCTTCAATAGTCTTTACTGTACTTTTTAAAAATGTGGCTTTTAAAGATCGTTGTTTTTCAATGAGCCTAGCAAAAATGGTTCAAATTAAAATGAGTGTTTACCTCAATTGCTAGGTAATTTTGTGTTCCTTATAATTCCAGAAACTTGACAGGATAAAGTTCAAACCAGAGACCGAAAAAATGTAGTAAAATATTAGAAAAGGCCGGGGGTGGGAGAGGAGGTACAAGAACTTTATGTTTTCAGTGCCAAAGCCAAAAACATATTTTTCCAGCACTTCCTCCCCATTCCAAATAAAAAAAAATTAAATAAAAAGACCCTTATATTTCACTCAATTAAATTCTGGAAAACAGCCTTTCAATATTATTTACAAGCATTCAGAAGTTTTGAATTCATCCAACTCTCCCACATTCTCGCTTTGTTCTAACACATTTTCTTTGTGTTGTGAGCCATTGAGGTCGGCCACTCAGCACCACGATAACCACGACTTCCATTATTTAACTAATTGAAGTGAGGAGCATTACATCTAACAAATAATAACTGGATTGTGAAAATGGTTCATTCGCAAGCCGAGCATTCTGTGCACATTTTGGCTGAACTTCCTGGGCAAGGACTCCATTATGCGTCAGCAATTTAAATGCTTTTCCAAACTTATTTCCTTCCTGAGCTCCACTTATGAATGAAGGTTTTGCAAAGTGGCCATTATAGGTGAGGGCTTTATCTGTGGCCCCAGGGCTGGAAAAGATAACTGATTAGTGGAGAAATAGAACCCTCAGTTATAGCTTGGCACCATAATTAGCTGGGGTAATAGACTGTCTGGCTTCTAATAAAAAGCTCCATCTTATTTTAACCAGCAGGAAGGGTGTCCTTCAGGTGTCCTTTCCATGTTCTATCCCTGCCTAAATTCCAAGGCACAAAATCCCCATGACTATACCTGTGGACAATGCAGGCAGTGTGTGCCTAGTGTTTTCCAATAGTCTGTGAAAGAAGGCAGACCCAGGTTCACATTCCAGCTCTATTATTTACGAACAGTATGGCCTAGAGCCTCAGTTTCTTCATTTGCAAGAGAGATATAATTATATGATTTTATATGAATTAGATGGGATAGTTTATGTAAAATACTTGAAATATGGAGCCTGGCACAAAATGCCTAATGAATGGTAGCTATTATTATTTGTTATTATTTTTATTATTATGACTATTTGCAATACAGTCCTGATGGGCTCTGAGTTCCTTAAGACTTTGAGAGAAGCTAAGGAAAACTTCAAGATGTTAGTCTTTTTCCGACCTGACCCTACGCAATGCTACTTTCCTATTCATTCACCCATTCATCTTTGCATTCATTTAATAAATATTTATTAAGTGTCTACTGTGTGCCAGGCACTGGGCCAGGTGAAGAGTTACAAAGGTGAACATCAGTTGCATCCAGGGATTCCCAGTCAAGTGGAGTAGACAGACATGTTAACATTTATAGGGATGAAATTAGAGCTACAACAAAATATGAAAATGTGATGCTGGGAACACCAAAGAAGTGGCTTGTTCTTCTGCTCAAAATGTAAGGGAAAGCTTCCTAGATAAGGGGACATTTGACCTGAGTCTTGGATTGACTCAGTGGACAGAACAGGGAAGGCCATTTCATGCATATGCAAAGATACATGTGTGTCCAGAGCAGGGGTACTGGGGAAACTGCAGCCCCTGGTGCCTGTGTTGGTGTGGATGGGGGCAGAGGGTAGGGAACAGAGCAGAGTAGAGAGACAATAGGCAGGTCCAGAAAATGAGGCTTGGGCGAAATCAAGAGAGCCTCATATGCCAGGCTCTTCTCAAAGTCTGGGAGATCTCTTGGAGGTTGTGAATAAGGAAGTGACACAATCAGATGTGCATTCCAGAAAGATCATTGACTGCAGGGAGAAGGGTGAGTTTGTATCAAGAATTAGCCTAGCAGGGGGATAACAAAAGCCTTCATGAAGGCAGAGACAGAGAAAATGAAGTTGAGGGAAGGGATCCGGAGATATGAAGACAGACCTCCTGAGAGTCAGGCTTTGGGAACTAAGGAAAGCAGGAGTCCAGGGTGGTTTCAGGTTTCTGAACCAGGAGACCTTAGTGGATAGTGGAATCTCATCACTGAGATGTCAAATACCCAGAGGGCCTGGTTTACAGGGTGGACCTGTTGGTGAGAAGCATAATTGGGATGAATTTATAGTTTTGGGGGCAAGTTAAATATGAGATGTCCACGGGACAGTTACTGAATACATTCAATAAACAGGCAGAGCTTAGAAGAAAGCTCTGGAAGATGTGGCCTCTCTGGAATGATCTTGGTAGTTGAAGAGTTAGGTGTGGATGAAATTGTGTGGGAGATAGCAGCTGAGAAGGGCATGAGATGAGGACAGAAGATGGAAGCCTGAGACATGCATGTTAGGGACAGTATAAAGGGGAAGAGCCCAGGAAGAGTCCAAGAACGGGCAGTTGGGAAGCAGAGATGGTGCTGGAGAAGCCAGGGGGTGGGTATTTAAAGATGGTATGAAGGGTGGCAATTTTTATTGCTGAGATTAGTCGATCTATTGTTTATAAGGTCCTTTACTTGCAATCTTCTTGGCAATTGAGGAAGCTCAACTAGAAGATGCTAGTTAAAGAGAATAGAAGGAGCTGTCTGGAGGTTCTTGGAGCAGTGCAGTGAGAAGGGCTAGCTGAGAATGCAAAGTTAACGATTATAGGGTTATCAGATTCCCGCTTTAGAGTTCAAGTCACACCTCTTTGGATGCAGCTTCCATTTTCTTACCACATCCTTGATTTTGGCTGGTAAATCTTTTAGTCTATTCCTCCAGCCCACTAATAGACCCAGTCCTAAAATATATATAATGAATTGAATTAGCATTTTTCATGTCCAAGAATCCCAGGAGGTAGAGAAAATTCCCAAGTAGGTACAGTTGCATGATTTTGTTCCAAAACCTCTCCTTTCAAACTCATTGCCTCACTGCCTTCTGGAAAACCCGACAGGTATGCTACTCCCCTTGCCTAACCCTGCTTTCTTCCTCTCAGCAGGCAGGAATGACGAGCTGCCTGGAACCGGCAGCTGAGGCACCCAGAGACCTGTTGTCTCTAAACAGCGTCTAGTGTTTCCTTCCCCAAACCGCATCAGCGTCTGCCTGGGCTAGAGCAGCAAGAGAGAGACATCTGTGATATCTAGTGACAATCATCTCTGATTAGAGTGTCACTACATAGCACAGGCGAGCTGGGGCCACAGCTAATTAGCTATGTGAGGCCAGCATTCTGTTTACTGGAACTGTACTAACACATTTCAGTTTTTTCCAATGCAGAAGAGTCATTATACACATGCCATCCAGGAACGCTTCACTCCAGAGGTTTAGGGACTGAGCTGCTACTTCCTTACTATACTGAAACTGTGAAATATTAATGTCTTTGTGCTTGAAGCTACTTTTAGTCCATGTTTGCACTTTCTTTAAGCTGTCACTTCAAGAGAAGGAGTAGAATGAGTTACTTTATAGAATCTGATATTATTCTAAGTGGGTTTGTACTTTTAAATGAATATCTCTTACTTTTTAATTCTTTTAATTTTTTTTTTTAGCAGTTCTTGGGCTATGTCAGGAAATTAGCTGAACAGACAAAATGCCTAGAATCTTAACAGGAATTAAGGACACAAGGACAATTTTATCCTTTATTGGTATTTGTTAGTTTTGATCTATCGTTTATAAATATAATGTATTTAAGTATATGTTTCCATTTTTTTCTATAGAACCATCACAGTTGATATCTTCAAAATACTGTTCTAGGCCCTTTTCAACAAAACAGGACATTTCCATTTCATTCATTAAGAGGGCTTCTCTGATAACTTCGAGAAATGATATGCTATTTTGTACCTTCTGGAAAAAAGGTAACAAGTGAATTTGGGACATTGTGGGGGTCAAATTCAATGTAACTCATTGTTATTTGAACATGATTTTAAAATACTGGCATATCTTGGCATTTGAGAAAACTTCAGAGAATTTTGCAAACAATGATAATCAGAAATGTCATCCCCTGGATTACTTCTGCCAGAAGCTAACCCCCATAAACGGACTCATTTTTTCATGTGGCATATCTACCACCTGGTCCTAACAGTCTCCAACTTTAGGTGATAGTAAAACCAATGTTTTGCTGAGTTCCTACTTTCGTTCTCTTAGTCAAACCAGTTTGGTCAAAGACTTTCAGAAAACAGAATTACTGAATAATTCTAAAAGCCTGAATGTTTTTATATTAATCCATGACTTTTCACAGACTTGAACACTGGATGTTAAAAAATACTTCTATTCATTTTCCAATGAAAACTATGGATTCTACATCTTAGAAATATGTACATAGTGCCTAGCACCATTATATAGAATTCAATCTACTGGTAATATAAATACTTCCAATAAAGTCTATTATGAATGTGGTATTTAATTTTGGTATTGGTTAAAATTCATTTATTTATTTTCTCATCCAAATGAGAAAAGCACAATTGGGATGAGTTTCAATAAAATTCCATATTTAGAAATTCAAAAAGTATCTTAAACATGTTCATTTTGTTTACATTCGTAGTTTAAAACAAGCAAACTTTTCTTCATAATGAAAGTGTGTGTGTATGTGTGTGTGTGTGTGTGTGTGTATTTAACTTTAAACAAAATCCCGTCTCCAGGTGGAAAGTTGATTACCGATCTTGGGTCTGGAGGTAAATTTTACAGCTGTTTTAAACCCATGAAAGTGGCTCTTATATTGGAAGTGCTGACCCAACCTTATCCGCACCGTATCGACATGAACTATACCGCTGTAATAAGCAGTTATTATGTATGTGTAAAAATAATGAGAGGCCGTGTCTGAAGAGAGTTAATGTAAAATGCTAAGCAATTATAGTTGGCTGCACGGTATAGGTTAATATTCCTTCATATAGCTGCACTTTTTTCTTCTTTTGTTCTCCAGAACTCCTAATGAAAAATTTGAGACCTGACTGTAATGATAAGCAGCCATTCACACGTCCTTTGTGTCAAGGCTGTTGCATTAATGCTTCCCTTCATATAACATTTTGCATAGCCTAAAGCATCTATTAAAATCCTTTGTAAAATTCATGAAACAAAAGTGGTGGGTTGAGTCTAGGGGGAGAGAAAGTAAGCTGCTTATTAGCAAAAAGTCAAAAACACAGGGCCAATTACAGATCCGAACAAGAAGGGCTAAGAAACAGCACGGGGAGAAATTCTTTCTTCAGCCCACTGGACTCCAGCGAGGGGGCAGGTTAGATGGAAATACAGCCACAGTCTGAGCAGTAATTAAACAGAAATGTTTGGAGTTAGAAACAGCTCTATAACAACGGAAGGAAATGCTCAGCTAAAACCACTGTCTGGCCTTACAAAGAAACTAAATTGGAAGGATTTAGGGTGGCTCCCTAAAGGACAGAGACGGGGCGGGGGGCAGGGGGGAAGGTAGGAAGCGAAGAGGCGCAGGGGCTCAGGAGATATGTAAAGAATCTGTTTGGTATTTCAAATGTTATAAATTAGATTAAAAAGAAAAAAGAAAAAGAGCCTGCCTAGCGAACAAGCAACATAAGACCGAATAAACCACAATAAGATCGCCCTTTTTCTGTGATAAACTTGGCATTAAGCTTGTCATGTTCAATGACAGCCTACTAGGCCTCACGCTTTACCCTTTGGAATTTGAAAGATTGGCAGGTGTCATGATTTCCTTAACATAAAAGACCTCGCAGATGATGTTCACCATGCACATTTATACTTCCGTAACTCCACTTTCCCCGCTTCGGAATCATCGGGTGAGCTTTCTGCACGGGCGCTGGTGCCAGAGCTGCCCCAAAGTGTATCTGGCCCAAAGAAAACATTTACTGCCAAAGAGCTTGCAGCAGAGGCAGTACTTTTATGAGTCGCCTTAGCAGTCTAAACATGCCCACATTTACCACAGTGAGCTGCTCTGCAGAGAGCAGCTTTCTGAGAGCATTGTTACTTTTCTTTGAAATGTTGAATGGAACCAGAATGGCCCTCAGACTGACTGCTAGAGACAGGTTCCCGTTTAAACAATAATCCTATCTCTCTCCAACTGCTCACCCTAGCCTGATCATTCCAATAAACCCACAAAAATAAAATAAAATAAAATAAAATAAAAACATCTCTTAGTGAACACAAACCCTCCATTATGGAGAGTTCCATTTCCCAATATCCCAATGTTACTTTAAAATAAACAAGTGAATCTTTTCGGAGGAATCAGTGGCTAGAATGAGAATCTGACATCTTTTACCAGCCCAAGGAGACAGAGTGAGCAGTTGGCTAGGCACTAACCATTTAGCAAAACAGTTTTGCATAAGAATTTCAATAAATCTGCCCCAAGTATTTAAAACTTTATATTATAGAAAAATTTTAATGTACAAAAATGGACAGAATAATATAATAACCCTCTATGTTGCCATATACTTACCACCCAGTTACAATAAATATCTTATTGTGCTTGTGGCCAGTCTGATTTCATCTATATCCCTGCTTAGTCCCCCACCTTGTACTTTGAAGCAACCCTGAGGCATCATTTCATTTGTCACATCAGGAAACATTTCAGTAGATATCTCTAAGAAATAAGGATTTGTTGACATTTTTTAAAACAGGCCAAGGAAATATTTTAAGCTCAGGTCCTTTACAATTTTGTAGGCATTCTTCCCCATGAACTGTACTTCTCAAGATAATACCATTATATCACATGATGAGAGTTCAAACAATTCAAGAGCATAGCTAGTCTCTGGTCTGTTTCAGAGGAGTGTTTATCTCACTTATTTGAAGGATTGAGGTTACTGAACTTTTCTGCTGTGAACCAATGTCATATTATTTACAAATTATCATTTTTAGCATTCAACTATAATTACATATTTCAAGATACTTATCTTCTTAGAAATTGGCTCCACAGAGAATTTAACTCAAAGGTATGCACTCAGCACCTACAACATGTCACGCTCTGCATGAAGTCCAGGAAGACAGAAATGGCCAGACGAGGGAAGTAAGGTCCACAAAATTAATTCACCCCACTCTCATAATCCCCAAATATTGGTTGGACATTTTACAGGGATCAGGCCATTCAAGTGCTTTTCTATATTTCCATATTTCTATACATTGTTAAATAAGAAACATAATTTTTGTGTGTGTGAGAACAGCAGGGAATTTGCCCTTTCCAACCCCTTATACCACTGTTGTTTCCTTAATTGTCCCAAAAGGTAAATCTGCTACCCAGATGTAAATGCTGACGTACTCCCCACTTAATGGTAGAGAGAACTAGCTAAGCCTTGCAAAGAGAAATATCTCTCATCCTTATGAATAAATCATAAGCATACAAAAGTAAATTATTACATTTTCAAAACATTCTACATAGAATTTTTTCCAAAAAAAGAAAAATATATTTTCCTCCTTTAGTTTCTTACATTGATATTTTCAACAGATTAGGCAAATATACAACAATCTAAAAAATGGCAACATTTTCTTTGTGATTGGTTTAGAAAACCAAAGGGCAAAAAGACATAATTGTTTAAAGGGATGGAATATATAACACTGATTCTTTTAAAATTTATTCTGTAATGTCTGATATATACAGAAGAGCATCTGTAACATAAACATGAGTTATACAATGTCACAATAAAATGAACACCAGCAAATTTCTCACCCAATTTAAAAACTGCAACATCACCAAAATCTTTGCTATTTCCTATGTACCTCCCAACCCCCTACCCTCCAGTGCTAACTTCTGTCCTGAACTTTGTATTTACAGCATTTCATAGATTTTTTAAGAGTAAAATTTTGCTATATATATATATATATATGTCATGATAATGACTTAGTTTTGCTCACTTGGGGGCTTTATAATATGTTCTCATATCACACATCTTTTGAAATTTGCTTTCTTCATTCAACATATTCCTCATTCATTTAAAGTGAACCTTCCTGGATGTCATTACTTTTCCCTGCTGCGTAATACTCCACTGTATGACTATAACACAATTATTTATCTATCCCCTTGCCAGGGGCACCAAGGGGTTTCTAGTGTTTTTGTTTGTTTGTTTGCTATTAATACAGACCATACTGCTATGAACATTTTTGTCCTTGTTCTCCTGGTGGAAATATGCTCAAATTTCTCTAGTACTGACTTTTTTTTCCCTCTTAACAATCCCTAATGGCAGTGGGGAAAAGTATGCCTTCTCTTTCCCTACTAGTAAAGTCCTTTTAAGTTCCAGTAATGAAATGAATTTCAAGTGAAACAAATTATGGTTTTTTAAGTATGTAGGACAGTGGGCTAATGACAACAGGAAGTTTTTGCATGGATTGGATCATGAAGCCCTTGAACTGGGAGAGCGAACCAAGAGAGAAATGCTAAAAGTTTCTGAACTAGAGGATCCCCAAACCCACTAACGGCCACCAGGCTGTTAGGAGTTCAGTTCCATTTGCTAAAAGTGGCTGGGTTAATAGGAAGAGAGCATGAAAGGAAATGGAGGCATTTCAAGCAAATGGTTGTGGGAACTTCATTTAGTCTACTCTTTTATTCCCCCCTAAGAGAACATCATAAACAAAACAAAACAGAAAAAACCTCCATGGCTTCTATCTCTGAAATACTAAATGAAAATGCATGTTTGGCAAAATACCTCAGAATTTTCGAAACTATTATCTCCCTATAGTTTCACTAACATGTTAACCTACTTACAGCAATTAGTGCTTCATTAGTAAGGCTAACTAACTGTTGCCAGGCCCTGTAATGATTTGCCAGGCTTTCCAGATACAAGTGCATAATCAATGTTTTCCAATTACTTCTATAGTGCAACCACTATTTCAAATAAACTAGATAATAATACAAACCCATTACTGGAGCTGAAGTAGCAGAGGCATTTAATTGCAAGGCAGTTCTTCTCAGCTTTTAAAATTTTTCACACTAATGAAGTGTCATACAAAAAAGTTGTATTGATTTTTCTACCACATGGCTTCAACCACAAATATGTAATTATCCCTTTTATATCTAGCTGGGGGATTAAAATAATCTATAGTATATAGCCTTTACTTATCCCTGATGGGTTTAGTAGTACTTTTACCCTTTTCAAAATATGCAGTCCTTTGATGAATGAACTTTAGGCAAAATGTTGCTTTATCTGTTTCAAACCTTTGCTTTTTAAAGTCAGTTTGTGTGCAGGCATTAAAATCTGGATTCTTGCACTTCCAAAACCGCCTAAAGAACACATTCTGATATAATTTAATTTATGAAGTGCATCATACATATTTTTCTCCACTAACGAAATCAACTTGGGTATACAGTATTGTACATTAGCAGTACCCACATTTGCATTTCACTGTAGTTACATTTTTAGTCACAGCTAACATTTTATTAACTGTGCTATATTTTTACACAAATAAAGTGGTCTCGGCATTAATTGGAGCCAATTCTTTCCTAGGTCTTCAGGAAAAAAACATAAGAATAATCCATTTCCATTAATTTCTTATTTTCTCATCACAGTTTGATCAATAAAGGAAGGGGAAAAAGTGTTTTCTTTAGAAAAAGAGAAAATCATTATGAGTGTACAATGAATTTTGCAGAAACTGGGAATTAATGCGGGGAGCATAGGGTTTTAAAAAAATTAGCCTGTCTATCTTGATCTTTTTACACATAAATTGGTCCCTTGCAACATTTTTGCTGAAAATTCTTTGGTTACACTTTAACATTATTCCAATTATGGTCACTGTAAAAATAGATTCAAAAGGGTAAAAAATACAGCTTGAATGTCTGCAAGACCTTGTTCTTAACGTTCAGATGTCAAAAACTGTATCTCCCTAAAGTTTCAGTAACATGTTAACCTACTAACCACCCTGAGTTTTCCCAGATGCAAGGATTTTCGCGATTTCCTGACTTTCTGTGTTTTGTGGTTTTAGGAAATATTCACACTCAAATTAATACACTATATTTTAGGATCTGAAAACTCTGCCAAGGTGGCTGTGGAAATTTTAAAATGTCATGTCAACACCGGAAATTCCTGAAGCAAAAATTTAGTGGTGTAGCAATATAAACTTAATTTTTTAATAATATTAATTTTTATTTTAACTAAGCCTAGGTATTTCGTGTTAACTTAAAAATTTTTCCAAACAGGACATTTATGGACAAAGACCCGACTAAAAACAATTGCTCTGTAGCAAACAGAGCAGGCTAAAAATAAAAATGCCCAAAGTAACCATGTATATGTAGATTTCGGTATCAATGACAGTATTTTAATGTTCCTTTTAAACTTGCAAAAATGCCTTTTTTCTTAAAATTTTTGTTTGTTTGTTTGTTTTTATTTTTTTACATGGGCAGGCACCGGGAACTGAACCCAGGTCCTCTGGCATGGCAGGCAAGCATTCCTGCCTGCTGAGCCACCGTGGCCCCAAAAATGCCTTTTTAATCTATCAGTTTTATATATTGTGCCACACTACCAAATCATGTGAGAACTAAAAAGATGATAAAATAGGTTTTTAAAATGAATGAAACATAAAAATTAAAAGGCCAGTTATGTACAGTACTTGGATCTAACATCCATGCAAAATATCCTTCATGGTAGAGACAGTATCTGCAGATAAAGGATAAAGGTAAATGAAAAAATTGATAAAGTAGGACAGCTCAGACCAAGGAGAGCTACAGTTTATTTTTTAAATTAATTCACATGCAACATGTTTTAATATTGATCTCCAAAATAAAATTTTTAAAATGCCCTTGAGATTCACTTCACACAATGCTTCCTCTAGGCAGGATTAGTTTCCCTGGCCTTCTGTTGTTGGGGTTTCCTATATTGTAAAACATTGATTTAATTGTCTTTAGGGATGCAGAGAAGCCGTGGTCCTGCCCATGCTAAGATTGGTTCGCAGGTGAAATATTCCTTCTAAAGTCATAGACAATATTAGCTTCCGCTGTTAATTTCACCTGCTCTATAAAGTATACCGTAGCCTTACGCTGTGGTCAAATACAAAGTAAGAAATATGACGGCGTTAAAAATAGATTATTATCAAGAATTATGAGAGAGGAAAAAAAGTGGAATTTCTGTCAAGAGAAAAGAAAAAGATGAGCTCCACGCTGCGGATGTAACGCTCCAGCCCACGTGTGACTGGTAGTGTGCATGGCTCCCACATACACCAACGCCATTCCCTTGACCATCGACATGAAGCTATCAGAGTCATATTTATTGATGAAACCCTCAGCTCCCGGCCGGCTGCGCTGAGTGTGCATCACCCAGCTGTCAGCAGAGCCAGGCACCGGTGGAAGCGCGCCGGTGACATTTCCCTTTCATAATTTATGAAAACAAAAGATCTCGAAGTTTGTAGGACACCAGAGTAATTTTTAAATAGTCTCCACAAAGGCTATATCGTGGTCGGTAAAATAAGCACTTTTCTGGCTTATGGTTTTTAGGAGAATCGATTGCAAACCAAATTAGAACCATAAACAGGGCCATTATTTCAAGGATTTCTAATCCTCACATGAGGGCTACAGGTGTGGCTGGCTACTTGGGGAGGTAGCCGATTACCATAGTATCAGAGCAGAATGTGCCTGGTCCCACCTGCGTGGCATTTTGCAGGTGTTTTCTAAGTTTGAGACCCTAAAAAGCTACTTAATTATTCTACTTCTTCAAGGCAATATTTTGAATCTTTGATATTAGTCGGTAGCTAGAAGAGGCAGTGCTACTTAAAAATAAAAACAGCAAGCAAAGAGCAAAAGGATTTGAATCTCTAGAGCTAGCCAACTCTCATATCAGATTTTACTGAACTAGTGTAAGTCAGCAATGACTTCCAACTGTAATTTGCAGAGTAGGAGGAATCTCCCCAACAGCAAATTACCTCTGGCTGAAGGGTGGCAAGTTGTACATAGTGAAATTTTTCGTGTATAAAGAAAAGTAAAAAACCCTGGATACATGACATTATGGGAATGCACGCATTTTGGAATTGAGTGACCCTTGCACTCATGCTGTTCAGGTAAGAACTTAACCAAGAAAAGTCCTTATAGGAAGTCTAATCAATTGCCTGCTTTTTCGTTTGTTTTATTTGTGGTGGCTAGGTGGCGAAGGAGGGGAACAGAGACTGGAGAGAAAGTACCACTGGACATACCCTATAATTATACAAATGAAAAGCAGGTACAATTTTCATGTTTGTTCAGTTCTGCCCGGGATATCTACAAACACACCCATGAAACAGAATGTGGCTCTATAGCTATATATAACAGAACTGCATCAAATAGGACTATATTATCCATATATGCATAAAACTATTTCATTACTAAAATGAATTTTATCCTAGTATCTTTTTGCATCATCTATTCCAAATAGGAAATGATTTCTGTTTCCACTTTACCCACACGGAAGTGAAGGTAGAAATGCAGTGAAGGTTTGTAAAACTAATTCTCTGCGCATATGAGAATTCCTTAAAGTGACCTTGAAGCAATTAAGGGCCTGTGCATTTATAAGGCTAGGACACCTTACCCAGGAAAGGCCTCAAGCTCTACGCCAGCGGAAGGACAGGGAGAAAAGATCGCTTTGCATTATGTTGTGGGGAGATAGGGCAAACCGGCAGGAGGGTCTCAAAACGATGGCAGTGAGTCTTCCAACCATCCGATAGATAGCCCAGAAAACACTGGAGTGACCCCTCTTGGAGGACATGATCAGAAAGAAGAACCCCTCAGGCTGGCAAACCTCATAGGAGGAAGCCCTTCTACCTCCACACTCAGAGCCCAAGGCCACAGTCTTTGTTTCCTGTCCCCAATCCCCACTGTGGTGGAGGTGCTGTATGGAGCAACTTTTACAGCTGAGTGTGAGCAACTCTGATCCCCACACTGGAGACACAACCCTACATGATGAGATGACTCCTCACAAACACCGCCTGCTGAAAAATCAGTGTTTATGGGGGTGGGGTGGGGGGGTGGGGTATCTGCTGTAGAGAATGCTGAGATTTAGAATAATTTAAAGCAGGTATATTTTGGCCCTGAGGCCATGGACCCCTGGGGATGGGATCCCTTTTTTTTTTAACCACACCCATAACCTTATATCCACTTCTTCATTTGTAAAATGAACTTCATAAGGATGACTGAGGATTAGCTGAGATAATGCCTCACAAAGCACGGACCACAGTGGCCGGCACATAGAAAGCCCTCAAATGGTAGCTACTGCTATTATTGTTGTTCAAGGCTCAGGGTACACATGTCTCTTTGTGTGTACATGTGAGTGTCTCTGTGTGTGTGTGCATGCACGTATGCATGTGTATGTACATGTGTGGAAATGCACCTACCAGTTTTCTCCTGTATCCAAAGTCTGTGTCTATTACCTAAAGAGGGAGAAAAAGGAGAGACCTGGTTTTAAAAACTGAAGAAAGATGGGGTAGGGGGGGAGGGAGGAAGGGAGAGAGAGAGAAGGAAGGAAGGGAGGGAGAGAGGGAGACAGGAAGGAAGGAAGGAAGGGAGGGAGGGAGGGAGGAAGGGGAGAGAAGAAAACAGTCTTAGCCCTGATCCTTTCCCATAGAGTGGGCCTTCTTTTGACCTCTCCCCTCACAGCCTCTGAACTGTGGCACCAATCCCGATATGTTGGTGAGATGCCATCCAATTTATGCTGTCAATTTATTTCTCAGCCTCTCCCCCTCCCCCTTATGTGTAACTCACAGCTAAGAAGCCAGAGGAGCAATGTTGCACCGGGGTTGATATGAAGCCTGTCAGACAGCATCAGAGCTGAAAATTACAGCTGATTAAAGGAATACCCCCACCCCTACCCCCCCCCCCCCCCCCCAGGATCATTTGGTATTCTCAAAACTGACAAGTTAAGGTGCTACCCCTTTAAGTGTCTGGTCGGTCTCTCAGCTCTGCGATGCTTTTCTTGGAACCCAGTGTACAGCCCTGAGAAACAGCGAGGAGTGAAGTCGCAGCCTTTTATGAAGACTTAAAAGCTTCGTTTTCGCTCTCCAGTGTCCTTCAGTCCTAAAATTTTCGCTTGAGCATAAACAGCACGTTTTCCTAACAGAAGTAAAGCTTCAAAAGGCTGCAAGCAGGTGGACTGCGACTCCGGGCTGCAGCAGTTTATGTTCCAGGGCATAAAAAAGCTGCAAAGTCCCTTTTCCCTTTCGAAAGCAGCACAGGAAACCATCTCCTTCACGGTGCCAATAAAAATGTGAGGTCGGTACTGACCGCCAGTCTCACTAACATAATGCCCCCTGGAAAGCCCTCGAGGCCCCTCTGCACAGTCAGTAAACTCAGGGGACGCCGCGAGGCTGGCGGTGACATCGCCTTAGAGGGAGACCCGGGTTGCACGGCCTCAAATCTCCCTGCTACTTACTCTGTTTTCTGTTGGTGACTCTTTATGGGCGCACATGTTTTTATTTATTTATTTTTTTTTTATGGATGTTAAAACATTTATAACGGTACAAGGTCAATGCAAAAAGCTCTGCATCCAAACGGAAACGGCACGAGGAGCCACCAGGGATGAATTAAACCGAGAAGAAGCTAAAGTGAGCATCGCAAACGTGTAGTTGCCGTTTCATGATCCTTGTGTCAAAATGGCTGCCTGGAAGAGAGGAGCAGACAACGGTGAAGGCCTCCCCAAAGCAGCTGTGCGGGTGGCCGGGGGGCGGGGGGTCTCTGCCAACACGTAAAGCTCTGCGGGCCTCCATTCTGCAGCTTTCCAACCTGCCTCAGCAGCCCCACACCCCATTGTTTCCCACTTTATCGGGGTTCTCACATCCCACCTCCCCACGTGGTGTTTGCTTTGCACTCCGGGTCCTGCTAGGACTCAGATTAGCTACCACGTCCAGGACACGTGGGGCTTGACTTCAAGATGTGTGCTCTGAGTAGCCTGTAGCCCGGGACAGGTGTGGTAATCGATAGATCTATCAAAAAGATGAGGCGCCTTCTTGCAATTTTTTCTTCAAATGTTAGAGGGCGCTAACTTATCAAGCAGCTGGGAAAGGTTTAACCCACAATACAAAACACCACGCGAATGAATTAACTAAGAGTGTTACTTAGAACCAGAAGAATATAGTGAGCGAAGCAGAAGAAGGGAGAGTGCCCCTGTTTAACATGCCAGGTTGTCTGCTCTCTGGAGCCATTGCACCAGAAGAAGGCTTTTAGGAAGCACAGGAGACCTGGTTTCCATTGCTGTATTCCACGATTTACTAACTGTGCAACCATGGGCAGTTCACTTCAGTTCTCAGATCATTTGTTTTCTGCTCTATAAAATGAGGATAAACCTACCTGCCCTCCCTGTCCACTTTTAACCCAACAATAAAATAAGGAAGCTTCTAGAAAGGATACTGGCCCAACAAACAAGATTCTAGTATCTGCTTCCTCACTGATGGAGTTAACCTTTCTGACTCCATTTATTTATCTGTCTAATGGAGCAATATGCCAGCCCTTCTGCTTTGCAGAAAATAGAAGAAAGTAGTAGTCATGAAAATGCTTTGGAAAATGTCAGATGTTATGCAAATATACAGTATTATTATTTCTATTATGCAATGTAAGCATTTCAGAAAATATTTTCTCCTGATGCTTGCTCTAATATCTTTAGGCATTGTTCTCTTTCAATCAAATAAATACAGGAACATTTAATACCTTCTGGTGCTACATTTGAAGTCTCAAACATGTTCTTCATTCACGGAGTTTTCTTCTCAAAATGGCCTGTCCTCTGGCACTCTTCTTTCTATAATTAGTCACGTCTTTCAAGACAGTGCCTAGCCCTTCCATGCCATCCATTCATTTGAAAAGCAAGAAGTTCAGATTTTTGTCTATGGGACTAGAAACAACAAGCGTGACTGGTTGTAGTTACTAAAGTAGTCGATTCAATGAATGAAGTGGTCCAATGGTACTTTTATCAATAGTTTAAATGTACAGCCCCGGAGAGGTACCCTGAGATTGCAGAAATGTTCATGCCCTCAGGAGGATTCTAGTCTACTTGGGCAGAGTCACACACACAAAGGAGAAATTAACCATCTCTCTCATGCGTACAAGAGTGGCCTTTGGCTGCAGTGATTTATATTTTTTACTGCAAACCACATTCAGGAGGATAAATTTGTTTCAGCACCCATGATAATTATTGGCAGTATTCCTAAATCCTTTAACCTTTACCTGTTGCACTGGTGTATATCTGTGGGATTGAGACTAATAATTTATGCCCAGCTTTTTTCCTCTTTTGACTTTAGTTTTGATATCATATCATGATTCAAAGCTTGGTGCACCATAAATTTTCTCCAAATGTGTAGTAATTCCTTGGTGCAGTCCAAAGTTATGATTCATTTATACTGGAGTGACAGCATAATACCTAGGTGTCAAAATCCATTAAAACTGTTCAATGTCTTCTGTTTATTTTTAGAACCAATTGAGACTTAACTGATGGTGAAAAATATACAGTCAAGTGTGTTTACTTCACCTTTACAAAGAATCCGTTATAGTCCCAATTAATTTGTTATTCCTGTCACAACAGGTACTGGGTACTTCAAAACTGTCATTACTGTTTCTGCTTTTCTTTCCAGGGCTTGTGTTTATTTTTAACCCATTCACAGGTTTCAGCCTATTGTGAGTAAGTGTGTGTATATGAGAGAGAGCGAGAGAGAGAATGAAAGAATATATATCTAAGGCTGCATGACATTTTCCAGCTTCATTAAAATAATAGTAAATACTGAAAATAACATAACCTGATACAGATTCTGCACTAGAAATCCTTTTTTACTGTTATGTTAGGTGTTCTCCTTTCTATTAACATTAAGGATTTGTCTGAATATATGGAAACTCAGTCTTGTTACCTAGAACAGATGGGCAACAGTGAATTTTTTTTTTTTTTTTTTTACATGGGCAGGCACCAGGAATCGAACCCGGGTCCTCTGGCATCGCAGGCAAGCATTCCTGCCTGCTGAGCCACCGTGGCCCGCCCCCAACAGTGAAATTTGAAGTATTCTAAATGTGACAGCCATTGCCATTGAGATCATTTATTTTTTCTGAATAAGTATTGCCCTTTTAATTTGTTTCTGAACATTTTACATATGTAGTTTCTAATGAGAAAATTCCTAGTGCAGGGAGAGGAGCCATTGCTAGCACTAGCAGGCAAGAATCAAGATCTGTCCACTATTGTTTGAAAGAGTGCATTCTCACTTGTAAGGAATTAAGTTTTGTAATCAGAAAATATAAAACATACAAAGTTAGGTATCATAGTAAGCATGAGGAATATCAGAAATGGTATGTGTAAGATGAAATTCATCACCTTTAATTTTCATCCCATCTGTACCCAAAGCAAAAATGACAAAACAGTTACAAATAATTTAGACAATGGTATGTGAGAGAACAACCCACATCTTCTCTGCTACTGTTCTGGTAAGTTGACGGTGTCAAAAGTAACTTTTGACAATAAGAATATCCAGGGAAGTGCAAGGTCTAGCTAACCTAATCTGGAAAGTGTTGAGGATTCATTGGGCCAGAGCAAGCCAATAAGCTGTACTCTAAAATACAAGCAAAGACCCAGAGAGACCTTAGAATGGAAATGAGAAATAGGAGTCAAGCGGTGTCATGAGCTTAGTTTCTACTGGATGGGAAGGGCTCTGAGGCAGGTCAACAGGAAGAAGCTATGGCTCCAAGGACCCATGAGCCTCATTGATCACCAAGTTTCCACCTTTCAGGAGTGGAGACTGCTTCAAACCTTTTCAGTGAATTGTCAGAAACAAGAGGCCAAGGAACTGACACATTATGCCCCCTTCCAAGCAAGCTGAGGTACACCTAGAGTCCAGTTGACACGAATTTATTGACAAGAATTCACTTATAGTCCACTTCTACCCAGAAAGGATTTTCGTTGTCTTTTAAAAAATAAATTTTAAGAAAGAGACTAAAAGAAAGGAGAAATCGGGATGAAAGAAACCAGAGTAATCTCTAACATTTGTTGTGATTGAATACATTATTTAGCTCTAAGTTTCCTGATAACCAAAGCAAAAAGTGAAGCCTTTAACATTTTAAGGAAGAAGATTGCAGGGGTGATTTTCCAGGAAATCAAAATATTTTGACATTAAATTCTGGAAGCTATTCCTCACACAAGGAAATCTATAGGAGCCACTTTTTATTGACATATGATAAGACATCTGTCCTCTGTAAAGTTTCTTTTAAACACCTCCAACCTTATCGCAACCCAAAATAAGGAGACAAGAGAAACTATTAACCTCACATCGAGAAAATAAAGAAGAGAATGCTGCTAGAAGCAGCTAGAGAAACACAAGTAGTAAGGAAAGGGGAGCTGGTGAAAATAGGTTCAGGGTGGTGAGAGATTAGGGGAGAACTGTAGTTGTTGATTTCTTCCCTCCTGCCCTGTTCTTTACAACAGCAAAAGAACTTAGAACAGTCTGAACTAACATATAAATGAGTCTCAAGTACAATAGAACATGCACTTTTTGACCATGCAGTGATTATGATCAGTTCACATTGGCAACTGAAAAGCTTTACATATGAATAGCAATCTAATGCTATACTTTTTGATGACGAAAAATATCTAATGAGTATCATAAGCTATTAGGGAAACATCGCTTAACATTTTCCAAGGAGTTATGTTCACATATAGTTAATGGGGATCCAGTTTATATTCTTTGGTTAGTTGTTTATTTTTTTCCCGGCACGCAGTATCACTTGACTTACTGCCTAAATATCAATCATAAATATTAAGACTCAACTCTGGCTTCTCCATCTCCATACTTGCCTCTCAGGTCCAGGCTCTTATGATCTCTGGCTTGATCTACAGCAATGGTCCCCCAACCTCTTTGCCCAAATCTCCAGCCTCCCAAATATTATCCTTCAGAAACATAAATCTTGTCGTTGTTGTTCCCCAGCTTAAGGTATCTCAGGCTTACCATCAGCCACAGCAGCCACGTTTCTCAGAGAGGCAGAGAAAGCTCTGCGTTATTTGGGACGTGGCTCCTTTCCCAAATAAGACCCTGTTCTAGTTTGCTAGCTGCTGGAATGCAATACACCAGAAACGGAATGGCTTTTAAAAGGGGGGAATTTAATGAGTTGCAAGTTTACAGTTCTAAGGTCGAGAAAATGTCCCAATTGCAACAAATCTTTAGAAATATCCAATCTAAGGCATCCAGGGAAAGATACCTTGGTTCAAGAAGGCCGATGAAGTTCAGGGTTTCTCTGTCATCTGGAAAGGCATATGGTGAACACGGTCAGGGTTCCTCTCTCATCTGGAAGGGCACATGGCAAGCAAGCATCATCTGCTACTTTCTCTCCTGGCTTCCCGTTTCATGAAGCTCCCCGGGAGGTCTTCCTTCTTCATCTCCAAAGGTTGATGGCTGGTGGACTCTGCTTCGTGGTGCTGCTCTCATTCTCCAAAATATTTCCTCTTTTATAGGACTCCAATAAACCAATCAAGACCCTCCCAAATGGGTGGAGACATGTCATCCCTTAATCCAGTTTAACAACCACTCTTGACTAAATCACATCATCCAGGGAGATGATCTGATTACAGTTTCAAACATACAGTATTGAATAGAGATTATTCTACCTTTATGAAATGAAATTTTGATTAAAACATGGCTTTTCTAGGGGGTATACTTCCTTTCAAACCAGCACAGACCCTCCCGGGGATCTTGCTGCAGCTCCTCAGCCCAGCTGCTGTGAACTCCTCCAGGATGATGGCCCCCAATACTTGCATTTGCCTGCAAGGCCAGTCCTGCAAAACTCCCTGTTTAATTCGCATCCACTCCAAATTCAGGTTTAGCACCACCTCTTCTCTGATGCCCTCTGTGACTTGTGGCCACGCCTCTCTGTTTCTGAGTTCCTGGAAACAATTTTTATAGCACGCATTACTTTTGCATTACAATCATTTATAAATATGTCTGGCTCTCCCCACTTAAGCTCTTCAAGAACAGAGGAAGGTCTGAGTGCCTGATAATAAGTGTAGGTTCTCAAAAACATTGCTTGAATACACAAATGAAGTACAATTGACTTAATGGTATTACAAGCAAATGTGAGACTATGCATTTGAATTGAGCTTTCAGTGCGCTTTGAAGAAAGAGAATATAAGCACCAAATATTCCCAATAGAATTATCCCAATTAAGGGTATCAGAACTCATTAGCTGTTTAAAGTTCTTGTGGAACTAGATGTAACCAAGAGAGCTTATTCTACAAGGTTCAGGAAAATATTAATGGTGCTTCCGGTCTGGTCACTTCTTGGTATACCTGATATTTCAGAGCTTATTAATAGCTATGTGAGTTTGGGCAGGTTACTTAGCTTTTCTAAGCCTCAGTTTCCTCTTCTGTAAAATGGGGATAATTAGCGTATCCTTTTCATAGGACTGTAAATATTAAATTATCTACCATGTTCAAGGTTTTTAAAACAATGCTGACGTTTAGTAAGTGCTTAGTAGATGGTGGCTATTGTTATTATTAATATTTGATAACATATTAGGACTATTTGATATCATTTCCCACCAAAAGGCTACCAAGCTCTTGTAGTGGTCCACCCAGTCTTTCGACTACTATGGCTTCAGAGCAAAATTTAACACTGGAGCTTCTAACAGCAGCAAGGCCCAGATGTGAAGAACTAGTGTCATGCTCATTTCTTCAGGTTTCTAACCATGAGACCATGAGGCATGTGATAAAGGTTGTGGGTTTCCTATGCAGAGCAGAACGCCCTGGCTGACAGCAGACAAGCCTTTCAATTTGGAGTAAAATGAGTGGAAGGTATCTGAGAAATTCTGCTCTTTCTGCTTGAGTGAATACCTGTCATGCTTCTTACATCTACTGGAGCAATTAACACACACAAAGCTGTATTTGCAAAGCCAGTGCTCCCCAATGGGGGTGTTAGCTTGTACTAGTGAATAGCAAAGACCTCTCTAAATTTTTCAGCAAGCTGGCTTTTCCCGGAGCTTGTCTAGGCAGCCGTGGAGCACCTCCTGCTCATGTGCTCCACTCCTTTGCCTGGCTCTCCCCTCCTCCTTTCCCCACGAACAGAGCTCCTGGGTGTTCACCTGAAGACCCAATCAGATCTCAGGCTGTGCTACTGAGTCTAGCCACAGAGACTTTGAGTAGCCCAGGGGCTCTCACCCTGGCTGCATTTTACAGGTGCCCCTGGGTCGTTTTTTTTTTTTTTTAAACCAAAGCGTGAGACCAATCCCTAACAATGATATTAGAATCTAAGGGTTGAACGTGACAATGATTCTAATATGCCGCTCGCTTTGAAGATCAGTAGAGTAGCTCTAGTTCAGAAGCTCAGTTCCACTCTGATCATGCATTCCTGTTCTGCTCTGGGACCTCATCTTGTCTCCCAGTCTGAGTCTTGTCCTTTGTACCTGATTTATCAGCTTGATAACGAGGTCTTTGCCCCAGTTTTCCTGTAATGGGGACCCTACCTTTCGTATACACCATCTATGCATCTCTTGTATGTCCCTGGACCCCATCCCTGCTGAGAAGATCCAAGTCCAGCTGCCAAACCTTTCTGATACTAGCTGGCCCTGGCCTGCCTACCTGTAGAGCCACAGCTGCATGCTCTTAGATGTTTGCCACCCTCCCCTGTTGACTCAGCAGCCAGAATCACTCTCTCTGCGTGGGCCACTATAATGCAAGCTGCTTGCCTGGACCGTCCCAGATTACCTGCCCACATATCACCTGGACACCATGCTGTGCCTGGACCTGATGGCATTCCTTCCAACAGCTGTGGGATTTCATAACACTAAACTGATTGCATTCAATGTATTGTCTTTTATTCTGAGATTATATGTGCTGTGAATTTTGGTGTTATAATGTTGTTTAGTTTAACAAATGATGGTGAGAGTAGATGGCAACTGCACCTTGGCAACAACAAAAAAACACCTTTATATCTACTCCACAGTTGTGGTTTTTGTTTTGTTCTGTTTTTTTTAATGTATTGCACCATAAAATTCCAGACTTGGAAACCACTGACCTAGACAGTCTGAAGTGTTCTCCCCCCACCAAATGGCAGCTCAACCATTGATGGGCAGGTCTTGTTTCCCAATCTTAGAACTTCTCTCTCAAGTTGGCCTAACCCACTGCAGAGCAAGGTCTGTGTCCCCTTTCAGACACACAATCTCTTTCACATCCTTTCTCAAAACAAACCTCTCTGAATTACAACCCCTTCTATAGCATGGCTTGGATCAAGTTCTTACCTTAGCAAATAATCTAAGAGCAAAAATATTATTTTCATACTTCAAAAGACCAGAGGTTTATAGTGCTAAGAGGCACTTGATCTAGATCAGTGGTTCCTAACTTGGGATTTTAAAGTCCAATAAGTTTTTTTAAAAAAGACAAAAGCAAAAACCCAAAACTTTAGGGCAGTCATTGCCTGCTTTTTTTTTTTTTTTTTAATTTTGCCAAGATGTAGTTGCCATCTATTATCACCATACTTTCTTAAAAGAAGGGGCACTACACCCCAAAATAAGGAAGGACATAATATCAGAATGAAAGACAATCTTTGGAATGTAATCAGTTTGGTGTTATGAGAACCTGCCTATATTTCAATGTTTACCAGTGAAAATTTGGTCATGGACTTCCATTAGATCCCAGATCCATGCTGGGCACACTCCATTAGTTCCATTCCTACATTTTACTGGTGGGGAAACTGAGGTGCAAGGGGTTACATGATTTTCCCCAGGTCACCAGGCAGGTCAACGGCAGAATGTAGGCTGAACCCCAGCTCTCGACACAGTCTGATGCCTCTTCACTGTGAGGTCCTTCTCTTTCTATTTTTCCTTCTTTTCTTTATAAAGTTTGCTCTCCCACTGGCCCTACTCTCCGTGCCAGCAAAGGGGTTCTCCTGCCACACCTCATGCTCTGCTGCCTCAACTAAATAATAAACAGGAACAAGGAGAGGGATGACAGTATGTTTCCTTTCATTAACTGGCCTCTAAGTGTCAGGTCCTACACTGGGCACCTCACAGATGGTAATTCTGATCCTTTAGTAAGTCTGGAAGGTAAGTGTTAGTATCACAGACTTTCCAGTGAGGAAACTGAAGCACACAGGTAGCTTGCCCAAAACTGGGTGGAAGAAGACGTGAGAACCTTCATTTAAAGCCAGGTTTGCCTACTCCAAAGCTCTTTCTTCTGTGCAACACTTCTCTTCAAAGCAGAAACAGAGAGCCTGGATCAACGACACAATTCTAGATCCTCAGCTTTTTTCCTTCCTTCCTTCCTCCCTTCCTTTCTTCATTCCTCCCTCCCTCCCTCCCTTTCTCTCTCTCTCTTTTTCCTTTTTTTTAAATACAGAGCACCCAATACCCACAACCATAATTCTTGCCCCCTGATCCCAAATAAAAATGCACCCAGGAGATCCCACAAGACACAGTTTAGCATTTAAGCCCAGCCCTCACAGTGTACTCAGTAAATTAAATATGCAACTGAGGAAACTGTATCTGTGTTTGAACTTAATGATCTCAGTGATCTCAGAAGGTTCCCACAGATATTCCCAGAATCCCTCTAATCTGCGTTTCTGTACATTAATTAGTACTTGTTATCCAGGCTAGACCAGGCAGCACAGCCTAATCACTACAAAATGAATGCTGGTACAGGCTTTAATTCGCAGGTTATCCTATCATCCAGAGATATTTGTCCTTATTATTGTTATTCTGGAGAGTTGGTGTCAGAAGACAGGAAATAATTTGCTAATCTTGAGAAGAAAGATTGAAAGCTGGGCTGGCATAAAAGACATAGAAATTTCTTGATTCAAATTTGTACAGAAATTGTTTTGCTGGATGAGGGAAAAAGACCCATTTTGGAATCTCAATTCCAGAGTAAACCAAAGGACACATCACTATGTAATTTACACTAACAGGCACTGACATGGATTTTCTTGAAGGGAAAGGACCTTATCTATCTTTGCCTCCTAGCATCCCTAACACAGTGTCTGGCTCCTAGTAAGTGCTCAATAAATGGTTATGGAATTAAATGAGGTATTTTTTGAGAAAAAAAGTAAAAGGCATGAGAAACCAAGAGAAACACTGCACAGAAACCAGTCAGATAGTATTTATGTTTATAACACAGTGTCTAGCTCCTAGTAGGTACTCAATAAATGGTTGTGGAATTAAATGAGGTATTTTCAAGAAAAAAGTAAAGCATGAGAAGACAATTGAGAAACACTACACAGAAACCAGGTCAGAGGGTATTAAGTGAACATTCACTCAGTTCATAGTTACAGGGCTGTGGCTGGGGAAACCAATACGCCATCCCCTCAAATGATGCTGAACTTTGTAGGGAGACTTGGAACCCAGGCTCAAGCATTGACTTGGTTGCACATTTCCATGGCATAGAAGAAGAAGAAAAATATAGTTGCTAGCAAGAGGAGAGAAGAGAAGCAAAGAGGTAAGTATAATGGGGATAAATATTTCAAAAATAATAAGCTTATTAATTCTATCTCCCTTAAGTTATGCTCCCAGGTGCTATTCTTCTATTACAGACCCAGGGATGGGGTCCCTGGGAAAGAAGACATAACAAAAGAGAAGTTCCACATGACCTGCCAGAGGGAACAGATAGCCCTTATCTTTCCCATGGGCTTTTAGGGATAGAGGAGGGTCAAGGAGAGAGGGGCAGAGTACACAAGATACGTGTCTTCTGACTTCCCACTCCCTGCCAAAGTCCAGGGGGGTGAAGCATGTCAGATAGGCTTAAGGAAGCCAGAAGCAGAGGGGTGTTTTCTTAGCTTCTTAGGTGAGCTTGGAAGGCACCCACCTAACAGGACAGCTTCACACAACCTGGAGCTGCTGCAAGGCCAGACGAAGAAAGAACCTCACTGAGCACCTGAGCACCTCAAATTTTCCTGTGTTTGAAAGAGCTCCAGGTATACTACAATAGCAGGGATCTGACCTGGAGGACCCCACAGTGGAGGCAGAGGGGCCCCGAAGCCACAGTCTATAGGAACCACAGCCTGACTCCAGGTGGGACCAGCTCACCAGACACAGATGGAGCCAAGAGAGCAGACCACAGGTTCATTAGCCACAAAGTCATCACCGGATGCCAACAGGGCACCCAAGGACATGGAAGATGTGGGAAATCCGTTTTTAAGTAAGAGAAGACAGTATAAATACCTGAGCCTGGCTTTCAAGTACCCATTCTTCCTTGTCAGCAGGTTGTATAAACTCTTCCCTTGAGATGTCCACAAAGCTGTTCTGGAGAGTACAGGAAGAAGAGTGAAAAACTGGAAAGTCTGAGACACCAAAATAGACTATTGAAGTTGTTGGTTGGGAATGAATTTAACAATTTGTACTTGGTTGGGTGTCCCCCAGACTCACCCTGTCTGGCTTACATGGTAGGTTTGGAGTCCATAAAGAAGCTTGCATTGGTCATAGAAAATGGAAAAGCTAATTTTTCTCTGCACATTTGTGTAAGTCTGTTGCCAGGCCATGCAAACATGGGCAGTCACAAAGACAAGTTGAAATTTACCTTAAGTATTTGAAGAAATTATTTTGCAGCATTCAAACTAAATACCAGTTTAGTTTAGTTTAGGCCAGCAGTATAGCCTAATCCTCAAAATTGGGAGGACAATATAACTGCAGAGTTGGCAGAGCACCAATCCTCTTACAAAAGGTGTGTTCCCAAACCTCCATTTCATTTCATTTTCTATTCCATTCCATTCATGCAAATAAATATTTAGGGGGTCTTCTTTGCATGAAGCACTGTGCTAGGTCCTAGGAAAGAGAGGTGAATAAATCAGGTGCTCTTCTTACAGCGTACAACTATTATCCACAGTCTTTCTTCACTGAATGCACTGTCTTGGTATGCTAACGAGACCTCTGCAAATCCAATTGTCAATCTCTTGTTCATTAGAAAATTGTTATATAACCAATTATTTAATGAAATCTTTCTGAGCATCTGAAGATTGTGTCTGAACCCAACAATTACACTTTTCATTATTTTCTTGACAATATATTTTTTTTGTCTATTTTCAGAGAAACCTGCCTTCATTTATAACAGACAGAATATTTAGGTCATGCCAAGTCTTTTTATTTTTTCTTTGTCTGATTACTAAGAAAAGAATTGGACTGAACAGAAATAGCTAGATAAATAATGCACTGAAAGCTCTCTAAAGATGACCATTTTTAGAATTATTCCGGTTTCATCATGTTCCCTCCTAAACAATAGGGGCGAGGCCTCAGTTCCACATTCAATAAGTACTTAGGTTGTAATTTCCCCTTCACGTTGGAGTGTGTTGCTCTTCTAAATCCACGCTTAACATTCTGAATAATCACTCCGTCACTGATGAAGATTTTTTTAATCGTCCATTTTAATAAAATTAAATTAATTTCCCATTTATTTTCCACACGGCCCCAAAGTCATGCTCTAGTAAAGGGTGGAAGGAAAGCGTGCAGTCATGGCACAGCCGGGTAACAGCTGCCTTCTCTGAGGAGGAAGTGAGCACACTATTCACCACTCTCTTAAAATATTGCACAGGTCCCTGTAGCCTTTTCTATTTTTAAACCCCAAACCACCACTTTCAAAGCTTCCTTCCATAACAATGCATGCCAACGCTGCTCCATCTCCGACCCAGAAGGCTCACAAACGGGCGACACGGATTTCTGTGCGCGCGCGGTTATGGTCCATCATTATTAAATGTCTCTCGGTGGGCGGGAGCGGCGCTTCTGCCCGCACAGCCATTCATCAGCGCTAGCCGCGCCGCGCGCGTCTGACCTCGGCGGCAATAATGCCACATCAAGTAGGCCAAGTACCCAGTTTAGCAGCAGAGCAGAGAGCACAGGCTGGCTCCAAGATTAAGTGCACTGCTGCAGGCTGCCGTTCCCAGGAGCTCTTCGGGCTGATGTTGTATTGATTGGGAAACTTTACCAGTAAGTATCACAAACAACAATAGCCAGGGCAGCGATCGGTGGTGCCTGAGTCTGGATTCCCCGCGGGCCGCCTCAGGCCGCAGGCGCTGCTATCGTGACGTCTGAGCACAGGTTGAGGAAGGTTTCCCAGGAAGGAGAGAGTGAGAGCCTGCAGTCTGAAATGACATTTAAAGCAAGTCCACGTGGGAACAGATTGAGAGACAATGATGTAATTATCTATTCCCCGGTTTCCAACTGCAGCAAAACCTGTCATCTCTCAGTGCGTATATGTTCTCCAAGCCTTCCATTCTTGCTTTTAACATTTTAGAGGGCTGCGATGCCAAATATACAAACACAGGCAGCACTCAGATTTTATACATATATATAATCTTTTTAACAATAACTGTCCCATTTTAACTTGAGAAATAAAAAGGGAGCTTTCTGGTATGCACTTCCCCACATGCTAGAAAAATGCAATTAATTTTACTTCTTATCTTATTTGACCAAATAAGAGAAATGAGCATATATATCCCAAGCATATCTGCAAATCACATATTTACACATATATATGTAGGTATGTGTGTGTGTGTATATATATGTCCATACATATATATGCATACACATACATGTATATACATACACACACGCATATATATACATACATATGTGTGTATATGTACTTTTTCGTGTGTGTGTGTGTGTATATATATATATATATATATATATATATATTTTTTTTTTTTAACAAGGTAGGGCTTGTGAAAATTGCCCTTTGTGGTTGGGAGAAGTGTTTGCACCAAGGTAAGTAAATATGCGCAACATCAACTTCAGGCAGTAAAACTCAGACGTTGGGGGGGCTGCTAGTGCACATGCACACACACATTTGCTATGACTGTTCTCACATGCTCTTATCACATGAGTGCAGGATAGGACATGGCTCTGTTCACAGCGGAGTCTATTCTTTGGGAGGAAGATGATACTGTTCTCCTTCCAGGGTTTCTGTGAATGCTTCTCTGACCTTTCTCACTCTCCCCAAGACAGGCTGGACCACTGCTTCTTTGAGCTCTTTCTGTCCCTGTCCTCTGCACACACCTCTGTTATCATGCTGGATAGTAATTGGGTGTTTGCTAACCTGTCTCCCCTTCTAGATGGTAATCTCACGGGAAATGTTTTCTTTTACTCACTCTGTCTTCCGAGGTCCCACTGTAGTGCCCCGCCCATACACGCTGTGTACATCTGTTTCAAACCCAGCAATTGAATAGATAGCCCTAGTTGTCCACCCAGTAACTGATCATCCGTCTCCTTACCAATAAACCTCAGTTTTTTCAGAGCAGCATTGTACCTAGCTAAAAAAGATCTTTGCCTCTTGACAAATTGAACGTTTACAAGGTGAGTCGATCTGGAAAACTCTTCTTTTCCTGATTAATTGAACAAGCTCAGGGGGCGCCCACTTCCTGCCTTTGACCCTTGCTTCTTCTTCCATCTTGGACTGAACAGTTAGGGCTGGGAGTGGAGTAACCAACTCTGATAGTAGCTTCTGGATGAAGAATGTTGGATTATATTAAGGTTCAGCAGATAAAAAAAATATTTTAAAAATGTGTAAGGGAAGAATTAAAAAAAAAACAAGGGCAAAAATGACTTCATTTCTGAAGTTATTTTGGACACCTACTTCTCATGTAAGTGATTAATTCTTGCCATGACGTCACCGACTGCATGCTGTGGTGGTAGGTGCCATTTGGATGGCCGGCAACTTTTTCCCCCTCAATCCTACAACTACCCCATCTGTCTCATGGCCAGTGAAGTGGATTTTTTGTACAGTCACTGAGCCTCATAGCTCCCATTTTTGGTAATGACAGGAAGATAAATCTCAAAGGGCCCCCAAGTTTAGGAGATAAGTTTTCTGTCATTATTCCAATTTGATTTCCAAATACTGTGGCAGAGATTGCTGATGGTCCTCAATATCCACACTCTCCTTCTTCCCCTGTTAGTAATAGCACTCCCTAAGTGTTGGCTAGGCACATGGCAGCTGAGCTGGAAACTATCCTCTCATCCTCACATGCAGCTAAGTGAGGCCATATGACTATGCATTGGCCAATGAAATGAGAGCAGAGGTACTTTGGGCTAATTCCTGCATTTTCTAATTAAAGGAAGATGCCTGCCATTTGCTTCCTCTTTCCTCATTTCTTTAGGGCTGGTGGTGGTAATCGATCTTTGACCTTGCAGATAAGAGCAACCCCAAATAACAGGAATCAACAAACTATGGCCTGTGGGCCAAATTCAGACCAGCTCTTTTTTACAACCCATGAGCTAAGAAGGGTTTTTGCATTGTAAATGGGTTGAAAAAAATAAAATGCATATTTCATAACCCACGGCCGCAGAACTTATGGCCCACAAAAGCTTAAAATGCTTATTCTCTGGCCCTTAATAGAAAAAATTTGCTGACTGCTGCTTTAGAGGACGGCATGGCAAGAGATCAGTGGTACCTGGGCCCTGCCTTCATGAAACACAGCCACTCACTTCCCCAGATTGCCTACGAGCTCGGTTTTAAGTAGAAGAGAAATAAACTTCTACCTTGCTTTAGACACTTTTATTTGGTCTCTGTTAAAGCATCCAAACCAGCATCTTGACTAATATAATTACCACCAGGTTCTTAGGTACTGTCAAAGAGAAGCTACACTTGAATGGAAAGGAAAAGGAAAAGCAAAGCCTCCTACTTGACATTTCCTGAGAGTTTGATGGGTTATTTCCCCAGGACAGGCGAAAAAGAACACTGCACATTCCTGAGCAGTGGAGAATATAATGAAATGGTGCTGGTAGATTATTTAGTGCCCCTGTGTAAGGAGAATTGAGTAGAAGAGAGCTTGTGGGTAAGGCCCTGTTTCTTTCAAAATCCCCACGCTCTTCCAGGGCTGTCGAAGTAGCAAAAATAGCAGCAGCGATAACTAAAATAATATTAATAAAGATAGCATTTATTGAGTGCTCACCCGGCGTCAGGCCCTGCTGTAAGATCCTTGTATCTATTAAATCTTTTAATCCTTACCACATTCCCCGTGTGATACATACTCCTCTTATCATTCTCATTTTATAGCTGAGGAATTGGAGACTCAGAGAAGGTAATTTGCGGAGGGTGACCCTGTTAGTAAGTGGCAGACCCGGAATTTGAGCCCAAACTCACTCCAGGGTCTGTGCATGTAATCACTTTCCATGTCATTTCTAATCTTGGCCCAAAGTAATAAAGACCCAATTCAGGGTTTCTAGGTTGGCTAGAGAAGTGCAAAGGAAGGAGGAATAGAAATGCAGAGAATCTTGCAGGAAAAGAATCTCAAAACTATGCTGATGGCATCAGTGTGGGCAGCGAAAGGCCGCAGAGAACTGGAAATAGTCACACCCCATGGGGTCCTAGAGGTCGGTCTGATCTTCCCCTTCCCGGACAGACCCTGCGGAGCGTCAGTTTCAACAGGACTTTAAGAAAATATAGATTCCTGGAACCCTCCATAAGCTGACCAAATCAGACCTACCCAATCAGGACTTTCAGGGGTGAAGCATTTTTAAAAAGACCTCTAAACAATTTTATACTAAGCCTGGCAAAAGTTTCAGTCTGACCCTACTAACCCTAGATATATAGTGACAGGAACTCTCTCACACAGCCATTTATAGCATAATTTGTGATAAATACTTTGGGAAAAACAATTGGCACATACCCTATGACTTAGCAACTACATCCTGGAGTATATAGCCAAGAGAAACACTCACACAAGGAAATAAGAACAAACAAGAATGCGTGTAAGAGTGTTTTTGTGTTAGCAATAAAAGTGGAAACAAATGTCCATCGACAGGGGAAAATATAAATAAATTATGATATATTCATACATTGGGTTACTACTATATATATGGGTGAAAATTAAACTACATCAGCAAGGATAATTCTCATGAAATAATGTACAACAAAAAGAGCAAGTCAGAGAAACATACACACAATATAGTTCCATTGATATGTTTGTTCAAAAACAAGCAAACCAAACGATATTTTTAAGAACATGTTTACATGTAGGAAGATTATGATGAAAAGCAAAGGAACAATAAAATTCAGGTTAATGATTACCTCTGGAGGGGAGGAAGGGTATGCTAGGTGTGAATATTTCATTTTATGTTCTGTTTTATTTAGGTGAATGGTGAATACACATGCATTTGTTTTACCATTCTTTAAACCATTATATAGATTCATTTGACTATTACTTTCAAACTGGCACAGATGGAATTTGTAATTTTAAAAATGTAAGAGAACATGAATCTGGATATCAGTATAAGGATATTTATTTCAGCATTTTTATGGCAGCAAAATGTTGGAAATCTGAATTTTATCAATATGGGATTGGTTAAATAAATTTTGATAAAGCTGTACTATGGGATATTATATAGCTATTAAACAGAGTAAGTCCAGTCTCCATACATTAACCTGGAGAGATGTCTGTAATATATTAAAAGAAAAAAAGCAAGTTACAGAGCAATGTGTATAATATAATGTGGTTCTGATAAGTAACCACAACAGAAATGCTGAAATAGTCTCTCTGTATTTGTATATATTTGTATGAGTATGAAAAAAATATGAAAATATATACATACTGTGGAAGATATGGCTAATTTCCTTACCCTTCAACCATTCCATTCCCTCCTTCCTCTTTAGAATTAGAATCAGTTTTTATCTAGCCATATTGCTGCCCAGAATAAAAGACTGCATTTCCCAGCCTCTCTTGTAGATGGACGTGACCATGTAACTCATTTTAGCCGATGGGGCATAGGCAAAGTTATATGTCTTAAGGGCAATAACTCAGGTGGTAGAGATTCTTCCCACCTCTCTCTGTTCCCTCTGCATTCCAACTTCTTCTAGCTTGCAATGTGTCTGTGCTGGCTGGAGCTCCAACAGCCATTTTTGCACCTTGAGGAGACTTTGAGGATGACAGCCATGAGCTAGGAGAGCATAACAGAAAAACAGGAGCCTGTTCCCTAATGTCACCATGGAGCCACGAAACCTGGACATCCCACCTCTGGACACCTATTAAGTGTAAGAAAAATACACTTGTGTTTTGTTTAAGTAATTTACGTCTGATATATTTTAATTACTAAACCTAATCCTAAATAATACGTATACCAAATTTAGCATTCATTATTTTAGGAGAGTGAGATTAGAAGCAAGTGTGGTAGACAGGGTAAGAGGATTATCAACTTTTTTTTCTTTATATCTCCATATTGTTTCACTTCTTAAAACGAGCATGCATTTTTTTAGTACTTTAAAGACTGGCTAAACAAGTTTTGTTTTTTTTTTAAAGAAACATTCCATCAACAAATGAATGGATAAACAAAATGTAGTATATACACACAGTGCAATATTATTCAACCATAAGTAAAAGTGAAGTTATGAGACATGCTGCAATATGGAAAAACAGAGAATGGCAAAAAATGCGTGGTATCACTTGTAAGAGATGACTAGAAATAACAAATTTGCAGAAATAGAAAGCAGATTAGGAGATACCGGGGGAAGAAGGATGAGAAAGAGAGATAGGGGGAGTGTTTGTAAAAATTTAAAAATTAAAAAAAAAACTTCTTAAACTAAGTAATAACCCCCCCATGAAAAAAAAATCCAAGTATTATGTCAGTAACAATTTATTATCAATAATTAAAGAAGCAAAATTTCTAAGTGATTTTCCCCACCAATAAATTATTACCACTTTCACTGGTTTTCATCCCAATGGACTGTCTTTAGTGGAAGAGAAAAGGATATAGTTAGGATTTAATATAAAAATCACAGTCTTTGAAGGTCAGGTAACTTTATAGGTATACCTGGCTCTACAGAATTTAGTGCTCACAACTTTTTGTGGCTTTTATAAACTCTCCAGCCATCTAAAAAAACCAAAAAGCCCTCCTAGTGGGTGTGATGTGGTTGATGTCAGGCTTGGGAACTTTCTGTCTCATTTGACAGATGAGAAAACTGAGGCCTACGGCTCACGCAGTGGGTTAGAGGTGGAGTGAGAACTAGAACCCAAATTTCTGAATTCCCAGTCCAGTGCTCTCTGCTCCATATCATAACAGAAAATATTTTAAAATGTGAAGCCCTGAGAAAGCTAAAGTTTGGCAGAAACAGAGTAGAAATAGCCTGGTTTCTGTTAGGTTTCAAGTTTATGTGGGATAACCACACAGCCAACTCAAAGAACAGTGACCAGAAGGAAGTCAAGAAGTAAATTTGAATGCATATGGATTAACACTTTGTTATAGAACCTTCAGCATGTAAGAAATAGCATTATTTCAAGTAATAATTAGCTGTCTTGAGATTTGAGACATCAGAAACTTTTTATTTTCTGCCTTATTTGCTGCTGAAAGAAAGGAATACCCCAACCAAGACTTGGGAACTAATTTCCCTTTTTTTGAACTCATAGATTTTTGAGCATTAGATGTCTAAACAGTATGATATAAATTAAACAAGATGTAGTTTTAAGCGCTTATAAAGGAAATACAGCCTTCTCACTTTACCTAAAATGAAGGCGAACTTAAGGTCATATTATTGAACTATGGCTTCCTATACATTTCTGAAGTTTTTTTTTGTCCTCGGTAAATTTTATCTTTCTGGCAAACAATTCTCATAATGCTCCTTTATTCCATTGTGGAAACTAAAAGTAAAATAGAAATGTTAAAATAACAGTCATTTGAATCATGCAAATGCATTACCTTTCGTCAAATGTTAGTTTGGCCACTACTGCCTACTGCAAGAGATCCAAGGATCAAATTTGAGCACTAATCCTTCTTTACTATCCCAGGTATCTCTCATTTTCATTTCATATACTTGAAGCCCAGTTCAATTATAGAGCTGAGAAAAAGTTTTGTAGAAACCCTTTGGTCCTTTTTTAAATCATTAGCTGAAAACATGTAAAGAAAAGATAGGCTTATTGCAAAATATTGGCTTTTCCTAGGTTTTTCTCTCATATGCAAAGATGCCAAAAGTTATATATATCATTACAAGTGATTTGTAATTGTTACTTTGTTGAAATTGAGCCTCTCTCTTCTATTATCATGGAGAAAGAGCACTCTCCATTACTTCTACCATTCTAGAAAATGGAACTAGCTAAACTTTAATGTTGCTAATACAAGATCAATATCATATATTCTATAGAAGAAAAACAAAAACTACCCCTGCACTTATTATTTTTCCTATTTTCCCTAAAATGTAATCGACTTCTTAATAAACCAAAAAGCTCAGCATACAAAGATGTGAACGGTTAGTAGCACTTCAGCATTTCAGAGAACACATGCCACTAATGGCCTTTCTCCTCATCTCCCTTTCCTCGCACACATACCTGCAGGAAAGAGCACATACTGAACTTGCGTATTAAACACGAGAGCCAATTTATAGCATGCGATAAGAAAACAGTCTTGTCCCTAGAAACAGTTCGTTTTTCAGTGCCAGAGGCAAAGTGTTTAGTAGGTATTTGATAGGTCATATATCCAATACACTGTAAGACATCTGCAGTTGCTCAAACTAAAAGTCCTTCACTAGGGATGAGTCTGGACATTCTGTAGGGGCCTGGGTGGGGAGGGGTGGGCTGCTGTTCCCATGCCCATGCATGCATATATATGCACAAACGAGAGTGCCTAGCAGAATCTTGGGAAATTTTGTAGGAAACACTCTTGGATGGTTGCCTCTGTCCTTCTCTACAAGACATTCAGTTGAGCGATGTACTAGGTGTTTGACGTGCAGCATTTAGGCCCAACATCTACTCCCTGGCTGTGTGATCTCACCCCACTCCCTTCACCTCTCTGATCTCAAGTGTCTCATTTACCAAATTGGAATGGTAACCCTTCCTCTGGAGAGCTCACGGGCTGTTTGGCAGTGAGGATCAACGTGAGCGAGCTCACGGGAAAAGTTGACGGCACTAGGAAATCTAAGGCACCTTTTTAACTCTGTTTTCAAGAGAAAGTGACCCTATTCCCACCATGCCTTGACAAAACCACCATTCAACCACGTCAGAGTAATTTCTTAATTGGGGAGAGAGAGTCATATAACAAGAGGTCCTGATTAAATCACATTTGGGAGAAGAAAAGAAGCCAAAGACATCAGTGTCCTCAGAGAGAAGTAAAAAGGGCCAGAGGCTGTGGCACACACCTTGTCCACCATCCCTACAGCCCGTGGGGGGCCGCCCCAGATCCCCGGGGGGATGCCTTAGCCCTCTCTCCAGCCGTCTTAGTGAATCGCCACATTGTAAAAGCATTCAACAGTTTTTACATTAATAAAATAAAAATTAAGTTTCCTGGGCATATAAGGTTTATCACAGTAAGTCTGTGTTAATATTTCCTAATCATAGTGACCTCAGCCTGCCAGAATGCGCAGGCCCCTAATCCTCACTGTAATGTTTTCTCATTAGCTGCGCAGCATTGCCACACCAGTGGCAGCGACCAAGCACCGCCTCAGGCACCACTGGAATTAATTACTAGAAGAAACACTGCTGTTTTGAATTGTCATCTTGAATTTATCACTTGCCACTTAATGTAACTCATCTGACCTAATACCTCCGCTGTGTCACCAGGGGCCTTGGCACGGGGTTCACCAGGGTAATAGCAGGGGGGTTCTGTATACCTAATGCGGCTGAGACGCCAAGCACACAGCTGCTGGAGGCCTGGTTAAAATCCTACCCTGGAGGCAAAGCATGCTAACAATGCCCCTAGCAAATTGCAGATTACCCATACGTCATGTTCTATCTGAAGCTAAGAATGATTCGAAGGTAGGCCCAATACATCTAATTTCTGCTGTTTGGAGAGGATAATCTTTCATTTCTTTGGGTGGAACGGCCCTCACCATTTGTTTCTCTCGTGCCATGTTTTCAAACCTAATGAAACTGGCTATTGGTGTTTGGAGGAAAAAAAGTGGCTCGGGGGGGGGGCCTATAGGGCTAGGTCTGGGGTCTTTTTCTTATAAATTCTGAAGAAATTGCTCATTAAATGACTCACACAAAGACATGCAATTTCACTGTAGCTTGTGTTTCCCCAGGAAAAGGAACAGAACTGTAACCCAAGTTGAAATCTGTGTGGTACTTTTGGAGGATTACATTTTAAGCTTGCACTTATGAGAGTGATTCTTCATTAGGTATTTAAAAATACACATTTAATAAGGGAATTCATGATTTGGTTAGTTTCACTAAGCCTAAGAAATTATTTTGGTATGAAAAATAAGCTTTGATGCATGCCCTGAACCACAGTTCTCTTAATCAAATTTCTCATCTGTAAAAAACGTGCATTTGAATCAACATTTCTCGAGTTTTCTGCCCATTTTGGAACCATTGTCTCCATTTTAAAGGTAATCATCCATTCTACCATAGCTTTTATTTCAAAACATGGCATATAGTATGCATGTGTAAATTCTTAGTTCTTAGAAGCTGGTAGACATAATAACATGTACCGTTCCATAAGGGTAAAGCATAAAAATCCTACCACTGAAATATTAAGTAAAATAGATTTACTCTAATAATGACAATTCCCAGCCTATTTCATAGACAAAAACATTTCCTTTGGTTACCACACTCCACACTATGCATAGTAAACTTTGGGAGATGTATAATGCAACATAAACATTACTAGTTACACAATTGTGTTGTTTTAGAAAGACTATTTATAGAGAAAATACAAAATGCCTCCCCAAAGTATACTTAGACCTAAGCCACCATAATCTTCCTGCTCATACAGCAGGAAATCTAATACACCAGCTCAATAAACCTGTAGGAAACAAAGGTTTTATGTAGCATTAAGTGTCACAATATTAAAATGCCCATATTACTTTCAATTGCTCTTATAAGCTTCATTTTAACAATCCAGAAAGTTGAGTGCCACTGTGAGAAGAATATATCCTATGTAGGAAAGGACAGAGAAGGTGAAATAAAAACTCCACCCCTTCACCTGTGTTTTTCTCTGGGCTTAACACCGTCCAAGGATCTCGCACCCTCAAATGATCTGATTTCATACCTTTTTTTGTGTTGTTAGGGAATGCTCTATCAAATGTGACATAATATTTAAAAGGGTGTCAGAAAGCCTCGACCGCATTGCCAGATCAGCCACGCAGCCTCTTTGGGGGTAGGTTTCCTTTCTTATAAATGTAGCTTTGTGTGCTCTGAGCTGTTGGGGCTATAATTAGAGACTGTAAAGTTCTTTTCAAATGCCAAGTACTTCATTCCACAAATTCTCGTTACAAATGGTAAAATAGCAACAACAAAGATCATCACCAGCAGCAGTGTAAGTTCCTCCCAAACTGGGACCATGACTTTTTGTGAGTTTTGCAGTGTCTTGTACTCTGTAGCTACCTACTTAATACCTAATGACAATGATGAACCACTGGTGATTTTCAGCTAGCTAATTGGGGTCTTACAGTATCTCAGAAAGTCTCAACTTAATGGCCATTAAAATACAGTATCTTCTATTTCTATTGCACCTGCCAACTCTCCAAACTTTCTACAAAGAGAAATTCATTACTGAATTCTTTAATGAAATATTAATGGTACAAAAGTACCTTTGAAAACTTAGGAAATACCCAGGGTCAATAAAATCACAGTGCCTTTTAAGCAAAAATTTCCCTTTTTTTTGTTGCTTGGGCAAAAGAGAATAATCCTGCACTGGGGTTAGTGGATACGAATCTACTTCCTTTCCACATTGCCCCGGGTAAGGATGAGCAGAAGGTATTTTCAATAAATATGTAACCTCTCACAGTCATGCCTGTTATCAAATTATGGTGATTTTTAGGAAGATTATGGTGGCTTAGGTCTAAGTATACTTTGGGGAGACATTTTGTATTTTCTCTATAAATAGTCTTTCTAAAACAACACAGTTGTGTAACTATTAATGTTTAGCACCTAAACTAAAGGAAGCTTAACTTATGACACACTTGAAAAGGACTGGGATTGTTGCATCCAACTGATGGCAAAAATTCATCTCCTCTGGGCAAATAGTCTAAAGACAGCTGCAGTCTACAGAGAGCACTTGTTGTGGATTGACTTGTGAACCCTTGCCCCAAAAAACAGGTTGAAGTCCTAACCCCAGTACCTGTGAATGTGACCTTATTTGGACACAGGGTCTTTTCAAATGTAATCAAGTTGAGATGAGGTCATACTGGAGTTTTCATAAGAGAAAGGATAGGGAGAATTGGAGACAGAGGCACGGTAGATATAAACACAGGGAAGACAATCAATGCGACGGAGGCAGAGACTGGAGTGATGCAACTACAAGTCAGGAACCTCAAGGATTATGCTGAGCCATGAGGAGCTAAGAAGAGGCAAGGAAGGATTATTTCCTAGAGCCTTCAAGGGGAGTATGAGCTTACTGATGCCTTGATTTTGGACTTCCGGCCTCTAGAACTGTGAGAAAACACATTTCTGTTGTTTTGAGCCACCTCGTTCGTGGTACTTTGTTACGGAAACCCTAGGAAACGAATACTTCATCCCTTAACAGTGACCCTCATGAAGTTGGATTATTTTTCCCCTACTTTTCTGAATATCCAAATTGTTAACTTTAACAGTTCCACACCCACCCAAACCCTCTTCAGGCTGGCCTAAAATGCATAAGCACTGTGAAATCTTTTGCTGATCTTTAGATATTTTCGAATGACTCAAAATACTTCAAAATCCCAATGGTTAGCATTAAAAATATACCTGTGCATGCATCAAGTGCGGCTGCCTTATGGAAAACCGAATCTTAAATGGTTCATCAATGTTATTGGCAGATATAGTTTTATATCTTTAAATCCCTTGGAGTTTCTGGAAAGGGAAAAAAATAGAAAAGAGAACATATAGATATGCCTATACAGATGAAATGACATCATAAAATCCACAGTCACCTGGTGTAAAGCAAGGGGACGCTCTGTGGCTGAATTACTTGTTATTGAAGTAAAAGCGAAGTGAACTAGTCATTTATGCTTGGTCATTTTCACCACAACAAAGACATTGAGACAAAAGATTACTTTGCATTTGAAATGAAAGCAACGCTCATATAGCATTCACTTTGCAAGTGGAGGCCGGGTGGCTTCTCACCACCCCACAGAATTATGGCAAATGTGTGACACCTCTATGCAGTATCTATACGTGGCAGTGCCAAAATGATAATTTTCTGACAAATTATTTATTCCTTCATCTTAATATCCAATTTCATCACAATTAACTGTGCTAACTATATATTCCATGACCGGTGTCCTCCTAGGCAGTACTTTGTTACACTGGCACTTGACATTGAATATGCCCAGCTTCTATCTGGACTGGAAATACAATTTTAAAAGATGCAGCTTCTTCATTTTTTTTCTTAAACAGTTTCAAAACATTTATACCCTATAGTTTAAGGACCAAAGATAAAGAAAATATTCCATCTAATAGAAACTGCAGCCACAATGTAAACAATGCTAATGTAATGAATTGTTCCGATTGGAATTGGCTACAGCAGGAATTAGGCATCGAGGCATACCAGTTCAGGACAGGCACAGAGAAAAGCTACTCGGCTGAGCAAGGGCTCAGCAAGGACCCTAGGTGTGGATATTTATCTTTGCCATGCTCTGAGTTTCCGAGGGACTGCAAGGACCCCTACTCCCCCCCCATCCCACCCCCATCCCATTGATTCATTCATTATGTCTTATTTGGGGATGGGAAGAGGGAAATCTCAAACAAAATATGTTTCACCACCTGAAACACAATCCACCTAAAAGCAGATTCTTAGTGCTCATTACCGAGAGCCTGGGCTCATGGCAGCCATTGTCATGCAAGCCTGGTTGTAAGTAATAATGTGGCCTTTAATGACGGAATGATGGACCTGCCAAACACTCGCTCCAGCCATAGACTGCTTGCATTTCCCTGCCGGAGAGCACAGAGATGCCCATCTGGGAGTTATTAACATATCCTCGTCAATTCAGAACCGACTTTAACATAATCCATATTTGTTGGAGGAAGTCCAACATCAGCTTGAGAACAGCAGTCACGTGCCTCAATGACACATTTCAAACCACACACACCAAGCATGCTTGGGCAGCTAAGCAATTCAGAAATGCAAATAGCTGAAGCACTCTTCTGACTAGATAAAAAGGACAAATCCCTTTTGGCAAGAGACTGGATGTCCTTTTAACATCTCAAGAAAACAACCAAACCAGGAAAGGGACAAATTCCAGAAGCATTGATTTGGGTTTGGTGGGTCTCCAGGAAAGCATCACTTTTGGTTTATTCCAATCATATTGGTGCAGACAACCTCAAGTCGAACCTTGAATTTCAGCTGTTGTCAGGCAGAGCTGTTTATCTGGGATTCTGGAATGCAGATTCTCTTAAATTAACAGTGTTGCACACTGTACCCTTGCTTGTTGATCTATGTGTAATCACACTTCTCTCCCCTTTAAAACAGAGCAAAGAGTTATCGGTCCCATTTCAACATCATCTGGTTCTTATTCTGAATATGTTGTCTACTGTAAACACATCCTCAAAGAAGTTAAATTATATTGTTCTGGTTTGAATCTGTTATGTGCCCCAGAAAAGCCATGTTTTAATCTTGATCCAATCTTGTGGGAGCAGCCATTTTTAAAAATCCTGATTAAATAATGTAGGCTGGAAACATTTGATCAGATTATCTTCACAGAGATGTGACACACCCAACTGTGAGTATGTCCTTTTGATTAGATGGAGATGTAAGTCCATCTATTCCAGGTGGGTCTTAATTAGTTTACTTAAGTCTTTAAAAGGCAAAACACTTAGGAGAAACCTTAGAAATGATAGAGCCAACAGAAACTTCAGAGCAGAGCTGACACAGATGTTGATTCTTAAAGAACAGAGACACGGACATTCGGAGATGCTTGGAAAAAGCAGATATTTCATGAGATGTTAAGCAAGCCAGAACCTGGAAAGAGCCAAGGAAAGTCAAGAGATAAAGGCCAGCCCTGGGAAAGCAAAGTGAGGAACTCCTACAGTAACAGAGGCTGAAAGCAATGGAGCCCAGGAGCAAGGAACCAGCAGATGCCAGCCAAGTGACTATCCAGCTGACAGAGGTGTTCCTGACCCATCAGAACATTGAAATAAGGTATCTTTCCTGGATGCCTTAGTTTGGGCATTTTTATAGGCTTAGAACTATAAACTTGTAGCTTGTTAAATTATCTTTATAAAAGCCATTCCAATTCTGGTTTATTGCAGTCCAGCAGCTTGAAAACTAATACAGCTGTGCTTCTAAATGTGAGTCCTAATGAAATTAAACTATATCAGAATGTCAACTAAGGGTTCTGGAAGTTCTCTCCAAACCACTGATCTTTGTGGGTATGGAACATCCTACCCAACGCTTTTTCAATGATTTTAACATGCTGAAAATAAGGTCAGGCAACCAGATTCCTTTTGTTGCTAGATGTCATTGGTGGTATCTGTGCTTTATAAGTGAACTAAATTGAGGAATTAAGGGGGGAGGGAAACACTACTTTGACACCCTTTGACACCAGCTATTCCTTTTGATAGCACCAGAATCGGGCCTTAGGAACTAAGGCAGAATTTCAGTCAAAATTTGCATGCTTTTGTGGATATTCGTAAAAATACAATTACATCATACTTTTCGATAGTGTAAACCAAAGCCAAATTCAGATTTTTCCTTCAAATATTTAAATAGACTTGCATGGCTTGATAATTAGTTAATAATATTGTGTCACTATTAAATTTTCTTCATTTGATAATTATATTCCAGTTACATGAGAGAATTTTTATTCTTAAGAGATACAGCTGAAGCATTTAAGAATAAGGGGTTATGGGATCTGCAACTTTCTCCCAAATGGTTCAAAAAGAAAATAATGATAGTGAATATACAGATACTGAAAGAAAAAGAGAAAACAAACGTGGCAAAATGTTGACAATTGGAGATCTTAGGTGAAGTGTATACATGTGTTCTTTGTACCAATTTGGCAATTTTTTGGCAAGTTTGAAATTTTTCAAAATGAAAACTTGGAAATAAAATAAATTAGACTCACACATGGTAATATGGAGTTTTCAAAGATAATATCCACTGTTTATAAGGTTGAGCTGTTTACTTTTACTTGTTTACTGTTCTTTGCTTAATGAGAGCATTTTATTTACTGTTCTATTTCCTTTGTATTCTTTGCCAAATGATAATGTTTCATATAAGGAAGAAATCACCTGGAAGGAGAAGAAGACAGGAAAAATGAGAGGAAGCACCATACTGAGGGACAACAGAAGGAATGGGATAGACTAGAAAACCAGGAGGAGTGTCATAGAAGAGGAGAGGAGAAAACACTAAAGGGAGGACAAAGCACACTTCCCTGCATCTTTGAGCTAGAGCAGCTACATGAGCATCCAGGGGCAACGGCCTGAGGCCAGGAAGAAGATGGGGCAGAGGTCCTAATTGCAGGGAAGGGATCATGCAAAAATACCACCCTCTTCCTGCCAGCCACAGTGGAGCAGGTGGCCCAGCTACTACCTGGCAGCACGCATCTTCTCGTAGAGCATGGAATTCCACCATGAGACAACCTAGAGCCTGAACTGAGGGCTGTTGCTCTTAAAGCTGGGCACAGTGAATCCTGCAACTGCTGGGTCACCCATCCCCCCCTCCAGGGCATGGGCACTGATGGGACCCTGTTAGGATGGAAAGGGTATGACTGGAGGGCTTTAGCCTTTTGATGGAACTCTTCCTTTGTGGTTTGGGGATGTTGCAAAAGTTTTTCCGTGAATATAAAAAAGTTTAAAATGAGAAAAAAACTGCCTTTCTCAGAATATGTTTTAAGTTGATCCCTGTGCCCTGTGCACTGCAGAAAATGATGGTGATGAAAGAGGTCGCTACAATTCTTCAGCCTACATTAAGAGCTGAGCTACATCCAGAAAAGGTGTCTGAAATGGTGAGTAGCCATTGGCCGAGGAAGAGGCACAGATATAGAAGCCTGGGGGAAGGAAAGGGCTGGGACCATGGGGAGCACACAAGCAAGAGGTCTGATGTGGGGAGAGCAACGACAATGGGTTGTCCCATAATACCTTGTGGCTACACCCCATTAAGTCAGTAAGCCACCTCAGCAAGCCATCCAGCAAGCCACCTCAATGAAAAGCAGCTTCAGGGATCTTTTTAACTTTGGAATCAGAGGAAATCTGTTGTCAGCCTCAGAGCCCAGAAAGCTCTATGGGCTGGTCCCAACCAAGCCAAATTATATTTTGGTCTCAAAATAAAAGGAAAAGGGAAAAAAATTAAAGTAGCCACTGGCCTTTGTCTTATTTGTCCTGTTTTCCCCAGGGTCAGTAAATAGTTTAGCACAATATTGTTTATTTCTAAGGAAAGAGGGAATCTCAAACAGAGTTTTAAAATGCATACCTCCTGCCAAGTTACCAGTGATAAACTAGAGACCTGGGGTGTGGTGAACCCCCAACTGGAGAGAAGCAGTGGGTCTAGTTTCTCCCCTACAACTGTGCCCTGTATCCCCTTCTGGTATTATGATACCTTTTGGTGACATCTTCTGGTTTTCTTCCTCCACCTTTATTCCTGTCCTGGACATTCATTTAAGTCCTGATTTTCCTTACGGAAAAATAATACGGGTGAGAAGTAAGGGCAGAAAGGAGCAGGTTCCTTCTGGATCTTGTGCTGCCCTGGAGATGGCCCAGGGCAGACAGGCACAGGGGGGTGAGAGCTAGTGTGTTCAGGGGTCAGGCCAGGAATGGGCTCCTTGGTGGTTTTCTCCCATGGAGTTCAGGACATTTGGCATCTTTGATGAGGTGGTATTTTGCACAGAGCTTTCAGTAGAATAGAGACAGTGGGGTTTCCATGTTGGCTCTGAGGAAAATGCCAAATGACTAATATAAGAGCTTAGTCTGAGAACTGACCATGGCATATTAAAAGTTACTTCCTAGGGAAATCATGTTTGTTCTATTAAATATGGCTACATTTCAGCCCAAGGCAGCAAATGAGTTGTCTGCTCCTTCACAGGATGGGAAGTTTGCTCGGTTCACACTGTGAGGCAAATGTATGTAGAATATTGCCGATTCAAGCTAAATTGCTACCTCATTAGGGTTATTTTGTATTTTGTTTGAAACCTGCATTTCTCACAAGAACATACCAGGAGGGGTAAATCCATTCAGCTGCCTAAGGTAGAGGGGGCAGGGCCACCTCTCCACCACATGCCAAGGTTCAAAGATGCTTCCCTCACTTCCTTGAAACATGCTTCTCCCACTTCTCTCATGCTCTGTCCTGGTTTAGCTGTGTTTCCTTTCATGCTCCCATGGAAAGTTTTTTTGTAAAACCATCTTCTAGAACTTATGCCAAGTGTGTACACCTTTCAGGTTGGCAGTGTTGAAATAAAGCCTACATCTAGGAGAGCAACATACCAACCAGACATCTTCATTCCAGTCTAATTACCCACCTAATCTGGAGTCAGGAGAGAATGAGACACAGGAAAAGAAGGAGTCGGACTGTTAAGAAAAACCAAGAGTATGGAATTTTGCCCAGTAGAGCAGAACAATCCAGATAATAAAGTTCTGCCAGAGAATGAAAAAGGAGCACCAAAGACTCATTGTGAGGATGTGCCCGTTGGCTATTTCTAGCCCTACGGAAGCACACCCAGGCAATTTCTGGTGCTAGCTTCAGGCCTCACTCTGGAAGTCTCTAGAAGTATTACACTGAGCTACAGTTTAGAATTCCAAGTATAGTTTGTCACCCGTGTTCTGGAAGAACATAAGGTGTCCCAACTGTCTTGGGGTAGTGGTATCTGTGAAAATCAGAGGATTCTAAAAATATGGACTATTTAATAGGGCAGTCCACTTTAGTGTTTAAAATTTGTTGTTTTAGTAGTTATATATGATCTATGACAATAAGGTATTGTGGGGTCAAAGAATAGAGAAATAGATGGCTCTACTCCTTCAGCTTTGAGGAAATGGGGAGCAACTCTCCACTTCTTGCAATGACTAATCTCCTCACTGGGATGGAGTCGTGATCTACAACTCCGCTAGCCATGGCATCTTCTCTAAGGGCTGAAGTCACACAGAATGACAGTAAGATGCCACTTCCGCTCTTCTAACTCCTGAATCTGCTTCTTTCCATTTACCTCTCATGGGGGAACGGATGGCATCCTCTGCTCATTGTCTATGTGAGAGGGCAGGTGGTCAAGACTTTGGGTGATAGAGACAACTAGTCATCCACCTTACAGTGGGGAGGGGCCGGGACAGTGGTTCTCCCTTTGTACACACAGAGCCAACTGGAGGGCTTGTTAACACACACATCCCTGGGCCCACTCCCAGCATTTCTAATTCAGTAGATCTGCAGTTGGGCCTGAGTATTTGCACTTCTAACAAGTTCCTAGATGATGCTGATGCTGACAGTTTGGGGACTACATTTTGAGAGCCACTGGGTTAGGTTACGCTACAGTAACAAGTGAGCTCCAAATCTCAGTGGCTTACAATCGCCAAGGTTTATTTTCCATTTGTGGCTAATGGCTGCCCCGGGTCAGCTGCAGCTCTGCTCCCTGTTATCTTCCCTCCACTACCCAGTGGGATGATATAGCCTCGTACTGAAACATTGCCAGAGTCATGGTAGAGGGAAAAGAGGACACAGTAAACTGCTTGCTAGGCCTTAAAGCTTTGGCTTGTATTTCATGTGCAGAAGCAGGTCACACGGCCAAATCTGATACCAGTGGGGAGTCAAAAAAAAGGGGTGGAACATTTTTGAGAATAATTATACAGTCTACCACATCCTCCTTTTTCAGTTACCCCCATTCTAGTTTGCTAGCTGCCAAAATGCAATATACCAGAAACGGAATGGCTTTTAAAAGGGAGAATTTAATGAGTTGCTAAATGTAAATTTAATTTACATTTCTAAGGCTGAGAAAATGTCCTAATTACAACAAGTCTATAGAAATGTCCAATCAAAGGCATCCAGGGAAGATAGCTTGGTTCCAGAAGGCCGATGAAGTTCAGGGTCTCTCTCTAGAGAGAAGGCACATGGTGAACACAGTCACAGTTCTTCTCTCATCTGGAAAAGGACATGGTGAACACAGTCAGGTTTCCTCTCTGATCTGGAAGGGCACATGGCGAACATGGCGTCATCTGCCAGCTTCTTCTCCTGGCTTCCTGTTTCATGAAGCTCCCTTGGGGACATTTTCCTTCTTCATCTCCCAAAGTCACTAGGTCGTGAACTCTGCTTCTCATGACTGCATTGTTCTCTGCTCTCTCAGAATCTCCTTCATTCTCCAAAATGTTTCCTCTTTTATAGGACTCCAGAAACTTCTCAAGACCCACCCAAATGGGTAGAGACATGTCGCCACCTAATCCAGTTTAACAAACACTCTTGATTAAATCACATCTCCAGGGAGATGATCTAATTACAGTTTCAAATATACAGTGCCGAATAGGGATTAGAAGAAGTGGCTGCCTTTACAAAATGGGATTAGGATTAAAACATGGCTTTTCTAGGGGACACACATCCTTTCAAAACAGCACACCTCCTTCTCCCGTGATAAGTGAACTCAATTTTGACGGGACAAATGTTTGCCCAGAATAAAGACGGGAGTTCTCAGACTCTCTTGCTACTAGTTATGGCCATGTGACTGAATTCTGGCCAATGGATGTAAGCAGAATGTTGTATAAGTGCTCCAGAAACCTTTGTCAAAGGACAGCATACATGTGCCCTTTGTTTCTCTCTCTTTCTTTTTTCCATTCCTTTCTTCATCCTATTGCCTGGGATGCAGATATTGGCATTTTGGAACACAAAATCAAGAACATGCCTAACAGAAAAAGATCCAAGGAATACGGAGCACCAGGCCAGCCCCAACCCATCCATTCACACTTCCACGGGAGAGCAAAATCAGCTTCCATCTTGTTTAAACCACTACTCTCTTGGGTTTTCTATCACTCATATCTGAATATAATCCTGACTAGTGCACCCTGAGAAAGGATTTCTTTTGAAGTCCACTCACTTCTTTCTGCAGCGTCTTGTGGTCCCCTCAGCCACTGGCTGTTTTCTGAGCTTCTGAGCTCCTTCCTTCATACCCCTTTTTCTCATTCTTAACAATGCAGTGAGAATGTCTGCAGAGGAGGTCAAATATAGCTTTGCTCTTTTGGGGAACACAGGCAAAGACCAAGGATGTGCAGAGTCTGTTGGTGGGGAATGGGACAAGAAAAAGAAAGACTTGTCTGGTTAGGACTTTACTAAGGAGTTTCCAGAATGGCCTTTATTTCACAGCAGTAAAGATGATGGCACTGCTCTTTACTGCCAAATCCTCCCTTGCAATATAGGCATATTTTTGATGTTTGGGGTTTAAAGTGGCTTGCATGCCACAGGATACTTCCCATAACCACAAAGGCAAATGACAAGGCAAGAGATATTTAAACATGATTGTTAGAGACCTGCCCGTCATCATGACTCCCCTCTCTCTCTTCATTCTTTACTCCCTGCTCCCATCCCCATCTCTGTACTCTATTTGCCAATCATTTCCCCTCTGACTTTTTGCCCTTCCTCTTCACAGTAAATGTCTGTTGTCCACGCCTCTCCACAGATAGACGGAGCAGCTGGAGAAGAAGAAAGGGGAGGATCTTCCAAAAACCAAAAGGCTGAAAAAGAGGAGAAGAACTCAGTGGGAGAAGACCAGCCATAGGGATAAAGGGACTAAGGACTCTTCCTGAAGTAAACCTGAGGCCTGTTCAAGGCTTCAGAGGTCATAAAAACCCAGCTGAAGAGGGTAATGCAGAATGTTTCATAATGGCACAGGGATAAGTTACCACTTAGTTTCACAAGTGTGGTTTGTAAGCTATATACATGTCTACTTAAGAGAGTTTCTTTATTCCTGATATTCTCACAAGCAGTGGGGACAAACAAATTAATAGGCTGAGCCCTCAATCTTGGGGTTTGTTCCTATGAAACTTATTCCTGCAAAGGATAGACTAAAACTACTTATTAGGTTTAAGAGTCGCCCCCAGGGAGTCTCTTTGTTGCTCGGATGTGGCCTCTCTCTCTCTCTCTGTCTCTCTCAGCTGGTGCAGTGGATGGGCTCACCACCCTTCCCCTCTCTGCATGGGACAGGACTCCCTTTTTTGATGATGGCAGGCCTCCCTGGCAACATAGGACAGAGATCTTGGGGTGGACTGGGACTTGGCAACAAGGGATTGAGAAGGCCTTCTTAGCCGAAGTGGGGAGGAGAGAAGTGGGACAAGGTGGAGTATCAGTGGATGAGAGATTTCAAACAGAGTCAGGAGGTTGTCCTGGAGGTTGTTCTTGTGCATTATACAAATAGCCCCCTTTTAGATTAAGGTGTATTGGGCTGGAGGGGGATGCCTGAAGCTGTGGAGCTGTTTTCCGGTGGCCATGTTTCTTAGAGATAATTGTGTAGCTTTCGTGGTGTGACTGTGTGGTTGTGAGGGCCTTGTGCCTGGTACTCCTGTTGTCTGTGGTATGGACAGATGAATAAGACATGCAGACTGAAAATGGGTAAATAATGGGGGGAACAAACGTTAAAGTTAAAAAACACATGTATTGGATGGATGGAGGTGCTGGTGGTCAGTGAGGGGGAGGGGTGAGTGTGTGGTATGCGTGAGTTTTTTCTTTTCATTTCTTTTTCTGGAGTGATGCAGATGTTCTGGAGGGTGGTCATGGTGGCAAATATACAACTGTGTGGTGATGTTGTGGGCCATTGATTGTATACCATGTGTGGAGTGTTTGTATGGCAAGAATGTATGTGTTTCGGGTGGCTGCCGTGGCTCAGCAGGCAGACCTCCGACCTGCCGTGCTGGAGGTCTGGAGTTCGATCCCTGGTGCCTCCTGCCCATATGCAAATTAAAAAAAAAAAGAAAAAGAAAAGAATGTATGTGTTTGTACATTAATGTATCAGTAAAAATTTTTAAAAAAGAGAGAGAGTTTCTTTGCTGATGGGGAAATGCATATTGGAGCATTTCACACACAGAATCTATTGCACTAGACTTCATCATTTGTCTAATAGCACAGAATGTCCCAAGAAGACAATAGCTACATCACACACACACACACACACACACACACACACACACACACGCACATACATAGCTTTCTTTGTCACATAGGTTTGAGATTCACTGCATCTGAGGTTTTCCTTGAAATTGACAACATATGTTGGCATGTTAAAGGCTCTGAGAATTTTTGGAGTAAAGAAGTCAGTTGATTTCTTCATATCCAAGTTACTGAAACTTAGAATCCTTTTTTTTTAGTATAATATCTATTAATAGCTTATGGAATTTGTTCTTTGGAACACGATTTGGAGACTGTCTTAAAATAATAAAACTATTACAGACCATATAGGGCATTGTGTTTTGTAAGAAGAGTTACCGCAACCTTCAGTCTTGTGAATATTCATAATCCATTGACATTTCAGTGGGACCACAAGAGAATTAAAAACAGAACACAGCAATTCTCAGAATCACATCCCAGGGGCACAAAATTCACAATTTTTGGTTTACACCAGCTGTCAGAAGCTCAAAACTGTACTGCAGGAGTATATGAATGTGGTTCTTTAGAAGAACAATAAATTAATTGAATTAAAAAATTGCCCATGATCATTGATTATTTATAAAATATCAAGGTAAACAGCCATAAAAGAAATGTTTGGTTATAGAAGAGATCATGACAAAGAGGGATGATTTAGATCAAATTATGCAAAGGAAAGAATGAGGGCTGGTTTGGAAGGATGCAATTCCCCTAAATATATTAGCCTAGGGCTTTAGTAGCTCAGCATCTCTCTCTGCCCAGAGGCAGCAGGAACTAGAAAGAGCTTGGGCTTTAGAATCCACTTATCCTCATAAAGCCCTATTTTATTATTATTACACCATTTCCCACAGTGAATTGGTAATAATTATTTTGGGAGGTTTATCTTGTTATACTGTGATGAACCTAAGGGCAGGTGTTAGACCTTGCTGATCTCCCAATCTCCAGTCTAGCAGTTCCTGACACATGGTAGACACTCAATAATGTTTGCTGAATGAGTGACTATCTTTGAGAATTCCAGACAAGATTGCATAGCCATACTCCAGGCTGAACCCTGGTGAGTTAATGGGATTAGGAGGTTTATAATAACACAATGGTATGGCCATGTGACTGTGGCAGCAGGAAAAGGCCACAAAGGTTTCCACTGGTTGAGTAACAATGGTTGCCTCTGGAATAGGGAGCCAGGCTGCTGGGGTCAGGGTGGGAAGGAGACTTATTTATCATTGCACAGACTTTTGTACTTTGGGGTTTTGTCTTATGTTGATGGTTTTCCCATTCAGCAATCAATAAATAATATTTAAAGTGTCCTGTTTTGACCCTAGGAGTATGAGTTTCTGAATGCCAGCAACTAGAGATTTCTCTTTTCTTTTTTTTTCCCTCTGCTCATTAGCTAGCATCTAGTATTGGACTAAAACTATTTACTGACTGAATTGCTTCTTGCTGGAGTAGGTAAGAAGGAAATCTCATCCAACTCTACAGAATGCCTCAAATCTACTTTTCTAAACTTAAGTCCTACTTTCAGGCAATAGAAAGCTCTTGTCATTCTCTGAATACCTCACACACTGGGTTGCACAATCTCTGCCAGTAGAAGCCCCACCCATCCTTAGAGGGCTATCTCAACAGCCTGGTCCTTTCATGAAACCTTTCCTGAAAACCCTACTAATAATTAAAATCAATCCCTCACCTGCTGTATCTCAGAATACATTGTACCTCACTTTGAGGTACTTAATGTGCAAAGCACTTACTGCCTTGCCATGAAGCTGCCCATATAATCAACATAGAATGGTGGCTGCACATAGAGGTTCTGGGCTACTGAGTAGTGGTTACATGCACAGGTTCCGTAGGCAGATTTTGTTGGTTCAAATCCTGCCTCTGCAGAGGAGCAATGAGACCTCTGGGCAAGTACTTATGTCTTGCCTCATTTTTCTCATCTGTAAAATGGTCATTTGTGCAGACTAAAGAAGCTAATTTATGTAAAACACTTTGAAGAACAGAGTTAGCATCAAATATATGTCTACTTCAACTACCAGACTCAAAGTGGCTTCTCAATAAGAACCACATCTTAGAAATACATCTTTTTACTCCCTAAGCAACTACACCTAAATGGTGTTCAATTAACACTTGTAAGTTGCAATTAAGATAGAAAAAGTTATATTAAGCCAGACTTTGAGCTCTCTAGTTTTGATCTTACACTAGATTTGGGTATTTTAGCATTGGCTAAACCTCTAGACACCAAAGGATTTTAAAGAGCAGCTCTTACTAAAACCTTGATGATGTATAGAGAAGAGAAAATAAGACAGAGCCCAGCTGCCCTGGCCTGCCACTAGAGAGTCATCCCTTAACCTCTCTGGACTTTGGTTTCATCAGCTATAAAAGCACCACTTGCCAGGAAAGGGAATGGTTCTAATTTGCTAGTTGCTGGAATGCAATATTCCAGAAATGGAATGGCTTTTCAAAAGGGGAATTTAATAAGTTGCAAGTTTACCGTTCTAAGACTGAGAAAATGTCCCAATTAAAACAAGTCTATAGAAATGTCCAATCTAAGGCATCCAGGGAGAGATACCTTGGTTCACAAAGACCAAAGAAGTTCAGGGTTTTTCTGTCAAGTGAGAAGGCACATGGCAAACATGGTCAGGGTTTCTCTCTCATCTGGAAGGGCACATGGTGAACACGGCATCATCTGCTAGCTTTCTCTCCTGGCTTCCTGTTTCATGAAGCTCCCTGGAAGGCATTTTCCTTTTTCATCTCCAAAAGTCACTGGCTGGTGGACTCTCTGCTTCATGGTTCTGTGGTATTCTCTGTTGTGGCTTTCTCGTGGTTCAGTCGCCTTTCTCTGCTCTCATTGAATCTCCTGGCTTTCTCTCTTGTTGTTCTCTAGCTTTTTCCAAAGTACTTATTCTTTTAAAGGAGTCCAGTAAAGCCAATCAAGACCCACCTGGAATGGGTGGAGGCACTTCTCTACCTATCAAGTTTAATACTCACACTGATTGAGTCACATCTCCACCGAGTAAGCTAATTATAGTTTCCAACATACAGTACTGAACAGGAATTAGAAGAAATGGCTGCCTTTTCAAAATGGGATTAGGATTAAAACATGGCTTTTCTAGGGCACATACATCCTTTCAAACCAGCACAGGAATTTTTCTGCATTTGTTGGAGGAGGTTGGGTGTCTGAAACTCAGTTCAGCTTTTCTGGAAAATGAATCAGTAGAAGAGTAGTTGATTTCCAACTTCAGTGTGTACATGAAGTTCACTCATAAAGTGCAGATTCCAGCAGTTTCTTCCTTGACCCACTGATTATTTAAGAGTGTGCTGTTTAATCTCCATATATTTGTGAAAGCTCTGTTTCTTTGGTGGTTATTAATCTCCAGTTTTATTCCATTGTGATCAGAGAAAGTACTTTGGAAAATTTCAATCTTTTAAAATTTATAAATACTCAGTTTATGTCCTAGCATATCCTCTATCCTGGAGAACATTATATGTGCACTAAAGAAGAATGTACATCTTGGTGTTTGGGGATGTAATGATCTATACATATCTTTAAGTTCTAATTCATTTATCCTGTTGTTTTGGTTCTCTATTTCCTTGTTGATCCTCTGTCTGGTTGTTCTATCTATAGTGGATAGTGGTATTTTGAGGCCTCCCACTATTCCTGTAGATATGTCTATAACTCCCTTCAGTTTTTCCAATGTTTGCCTCATGTACTTTGGAGCTCCTTGCTTGGGAATGCACACATTTATGATTTTTTTTCTTCTTGGTGAACTGTTCCTTTTATTAATGTGTAGTGTCGTTCTTTGTCTCTTATGATGTCCTTACATTTAAAGTCTGTTTTGTCTGATATCAGGTTAGCTACTCCTGCTTTCTTTTGGTTACAGCTTGCATAGAAGATATTTTTCTGTCCTTTCACTTTCAATCTGACTGTGTCCTTGGGTCTAAGATGTGTCTCTTGTAAACAGCATGTCAATGGATTAAGTTCTTTAATACACTCTGCCAATCTGTATCTTCTAATTGATGAGTTTAGTGCATTAACATTCAAAGTAATTACTGTAAAAGCGGTTCTTGACTCTACCACTTGTCCTTTAGTTTTTATTTGTCAGATTTATATTATTTTCCTTCTTTTTATCCTTTAAATTCTTTCACTCTATTCCTCAATTCTGTGCTGTTCTCCTTCTCCTGTCTTATTTTTTTCAGCTGATAGGACTTCCTTTAGTATTTCTTGTAGGAAAGGTCTTCTGTTGACTCATTCTCTCAATCTTTATCTGAAGATTTTAATCTCTCCCTTAATTTTTTTTTTTAATTTGCATATGGGCAGGAGGCACCAGGGAAAGAACTCTAGACCTCCAGCATGGCAGGTCAGAGCTCTGCCTGCTGAGCCACGGCAGCTGCCCTCTCCCTTAATTTTGAAGGATAACTTGGCTGGATAAAGAATCTTGGCTGAAAGCCATTCTCATTCAGGATCTTAAATATATTATGGAAATCTTGCTTCCATGGTGCCTGTTAAATAGTCCAAAGTCAATCTTATGTGTTTTCCCTTGAATGTATAGATTGCTTTTCTTATGCTGCTTTCAGAACTTTCTGTTTCTATCCAACACCTGACAGTTTGATTAGGATGTGTCTCGGAGTAGACCTGTTTGGATTTATTCTATTTGGAGTCCATTGGGCCTCTTTGATTTGTGTTGGGAAGTTTTCTCCAATTATATCTTCAACTAACTTTCCCATCCCTTTACTCTTCTCTTCTCCTGGCACATCAGTGATTCTTCTATTTGTATACCTCTTGGTGTCCTTCATTTCCCTAAGATTCAGTTGTATTTTTTCCATCTTTCTTGCCATTTGTTCTGTTGTGTGCTCTAGTTCAATTGCTCTGTCTGCTAGCTCACTTATTCTTCCTTCAGCTTCTTTGAGTCTGCTGTTGTGTAATATGTTGCTCTAGTATAGTTCTAATTTGGTCTACTTGATCTTCCATTTCTGTGAGAGCTGCCACTTTTCTATTTAACCTTCTTTATGTTCTTCTAGTGTCTTCCTGATATCTTCTATTTCTTTATAAATATCCTTGAGTAGTTGTTCCACATTTTGTGTCCCCTCTGAAATTTTGATTTGATTGTTTGACTGCATCATTTCCGCTTGGATCTTCATGTGCTTTGTGATTTTCTGTTGTGTTTGGGATATCTGATTATCTTGATGTGGTTATTTTGCAAGTTGGTTCCCTTCACTCTTCTAAAGTTTTGTATTTACATGGTTTTTACTGAAGTTTGCTTTTTACACTTGTTTGTCAGTAATTCTCTGCCAAATCTAGGTCCAGATCTCATTTACAATTCAACTTGAGGGTCTATCAGCTTTAAGCTAGGATGTATGGGTACTTCAATGGCAGAGTGGCCACCCACCATCCTGCCCCCCCAAAAAAAGAAAAAGAAAGGTAACGATAATAATAAAATAAAGCAAGAGTATAATAAAAGTATGAAAAAATAAGAACAATAACAAAACACACCTTAACAATAGCAAATCCCAGAATCAGAATCACTCAAGATATACCGGGAGTGAAGTCAGACTCGTGCCCACCAAAGGGAGAGAAAATTTAAGGAAAAAAAATGATAGGTGAAATAGAATAAGAATAAAAAATAATATATGACATAAGAAAAAGAAAATAAAGAATCAATAAAAATATAAAATATGTAAAGTAAAAATGAAAAATAATGAAACAACTTTACTACCAATAAAAATATATAGAGGGGGTTGCAAGGGTAGTTCAGGGGCAGAATTCTCGCCTGTCACGCAGGAGGCCCAGGTTTAATTCCCAGCCCATGCACTTCCCAAATGAACAAACAAGTAAGCAAACAAACAAACAAAAAACCAAACAAAAATTGAACAAATGGTGCTGCAATAAGGGGATCCTCACGTGGAAAAATAATGAAATGTGACCCCTGCCATACAGCATAAAAAAAATACAAAGAGAGAAAGAATATATTTTAAAAAGGGGGGGGAAAAAGAATGCTAAGAAACTAAAATAAAATAATAAAAATTAAAACCTAGGCAGATAGGGAGTTAGCCTGCCTGCACTTATCTCTCCTCCCCAACAGGTGGTAACCTCTCCTCCCGTTCTCCCCTCAGGCTTCCCACTCAGGGTCTGGAGCAGCCGACCTGCACTTATGGCAACTTGCTGCAGGTGGTGAGCCTGAGGCTCCTCCTCCCTCAGCCCCACCCCTCCTGGACTGCAGCAGCTTGAGGACAGCATGCTCAGTGGTGGTGGAGGGGTGTCACTCCCGTCCTGCATTGGCTGGAGATGAATGAGAATACAGCATATCAAAACCTATGGAATGCAGCAAAGCAGTGCTGAGAGGAAAATTTATTGCTCTAAATGCCTATGTCAAAAAAAAAAGAAAGACCAAGACTTGAGGATTTAACTGCTAAGCTGAGGAATTTAAAGAAAGAACAGCAAACTTGCTCCAAAGCAAATTAAAGAAGAGAAATAATAAAGATTAAAGCAGAAATAAACAAACTCTGGGTTCGATTCCCCGTACCTATACTGACTCAAGAAGAAATAGACAATTTCAATAAACTAATTACAAGTAAAAAAATTCAATCAGTCATTAAAATAAAGTGCAGGACCAGATGACTTTACAGGGTAATTTTATCAAACATTCCAAAAAGAATGAACATAAATCCTGCTCAAACGCTTCCAAAAAAGGGAAAAGGAACACTACCTAACTCATTTTTATGAAGCTAACATCACTCTAATACCAAAATCAGATAAAGATGCTGCAAGAAAGGAAAACTACAGACCAATCCCTCTGAAGAACATAGATGCAAAAATTCTAAACAAAATACTAGCAAATCAAAACCAACACCACATTAAAATAATTATATATATCATGACCAAGTGGGATTGATACCAGGAATGCAAGGCTGGTTCAACATAAGAAAATTAATCAATGTAATGCAGCACATTAACAATTCAAAAAGGAAAAATCACATGATCATATCAATTGATGCTGAAAAGCATTCAATGAAATCCAGCGTCCTTTCCTGATAAAAGCACTTCAAAAGAAAGGAATCAAAGGAAACCTTCTCAATATTATAAGGATATATATGAAAAATCCATAGCCAGCATCATACTTAATGGTGAGAAATTGAAAGCATTCCCTATAAGATCAGAAAAAGACAAGGATGCCCACTGTCACCACTATTATTAAACATTGTAATAGGAGTCCTAGTTGGAGAGATTAGACAGAAGAAAGAAATAAGAGGTATCCAAACAGGTAAGGAATAAGTAAAACGTTTATTATTTGCAGATGACATGATCCTATACTTAGAAAACTCTGAGAAATCTATGGCAAAGCTACTTGAGCTAATAAACAAATTCAGTGAAATGGTCGAATACAAGATTAATGTACAAAAATCAGTAATGTTTCTATACAAAAAAATCTGTAATGTTTCTATACACAAACAATGACCTATCTGAGGTGACAATTAAAGAAAAAATTCCATTCAAAATACTCACTAGAAGAATCAGATATCTAGGAATAAGCCTAACCAGGGATGTCAAGGACTTATACACAGAAAATTACAAAAAAAAAATTGCTAAAAGAAATAAAAAATGACCTAAATAGATGGAAAGACATTCCATGCTCATGAATAGGAAGGTTGAATGTCATCAATATGTCAATTCTACCCAAACTGATCTACAGAATCAACTCAATACCAATCAAAATTCCAACAACCTACTTTGAAGACTTGGAAAAGCTGATTATCAAATTTACATGGAAGAAAGAGAGACACTGAATAGCTAAAGATATCCTAAAAAAGAAAAACGAAGTGGGAGGGCTAACCTTTCCTGACTTTAAAGCTTACTATCAAGCCACAGTAGTCAAAACGGCATAGTACTAGCACAAAGAAGGATTGACCAATGGATAGAATCGAGAATGCAAGATAACCCGCCAAATTCATGGACATTTGATCTTCAATAAGACCCCCCAAATCCGCTGAACTGGGACAGAATAGTCTTTACAGTAAATAGGTATAGGAGAACTGGATTTCTATAGACAAAAGAATGAAAGAGGACCCCCTACCTTATACCCTAAACACAAATTAATTCATGGATTAAAGACCTAAATGTAAAAGCCAGTATCATAAAACTTCTAGAAGAAAATGTAGGGAAACAACTTCAAGATCCAGTAATAAGAGGTCACTTCTTAAACTTTACACCTAAAGAACAAACAGTAAAAACAAACAAACAAACAAACAAAAAACAGACAAGGGAACTCCTTAAGATCAAGAGCTTCTGTGCCTCAAAAGACTTAGTTAAAAAGGTGAAGGGGCAGTCAACTCAATGGGAGAAAATATTTGGAAACCACATATCAGATAAAGGTTTGATAACCTGTGTATATAAAGAAAGTATACAACTCAACAACAAAGGAAAATTATAAAATGGACAGAGGCTATGAATAGGCGCTTTTCTGAAGAGCAAATACAGATGGCTAAAAAGCACATGAAGAGCCTTTCATCTTCATTGGCCAAAGGGGAAATGCAAATTAAGATGCCAATGAGATACACCTCACACCTATAAGAATGGCTGCTACTAAACAAACAGGAAACTTCAAATGTTGGAGAGAATGTGGTGAAACTAGAACACTTACTCACTGCTGGTGGGAATGTATAATGGTGCAGCCGCTGTGGAAGACAGTCTGGCAATTCCTTAGAAAACTAAATGTTGAATTGTCTTATGACCTGGCAATACCAATACTCAATATATATCCAATAAGAGCTGAAGGCAGTGACACAAATAGACATTTGCACACTGATATTCATAGCGGCACTATTCACAAGCCAAGAGATGGAAACAATCCAAGTGCCCATCAACAGACAAGTGGATAAACAAAATATGGTATATGCATACAATGGAATATTATGCAGCTGTAAGACAAATTGATATCCTGAAACATATGACAACATGGATGAACTGTAAGGACATAATACTGAGTGAAATAAGTCAGGCACAAAAGGAAAGATACTATATGATTTCATTATTATGAAATTGGTAAAGGTAATCTCAGAGATTACACTGTAGGATACAGCAGACGTAGAGATACCAGAAGCTAGAGATAGAGGAAAGACTACCCAAAGAGGGTGAATTTAAATGTAAGGGAACAGATAAAAGTAATGATAACTAATTAGTGAGTATGTAAGTAACGTTACCATATTGGAGGTGAACATGAGTGAAAGGAGATGTATAGTGCCATGTATCCCGATGATTAAATTAATGAGTGTAAATAAGTTCTCACATAAACTATTTCAATGGTTCAATAGTGGACAAGGAGTCAGTGGTAGAGGAATATAGGGGGAAAACTAAAAATGCATGCTATGGCCAATACTTAACAGGCAGATAGTGGTAATGGTCATAGTTTGCTAAACCCCAATCAGTATCACTCCTGTTGTCTCTTAAGAACACCTGGGGCTGGAATTGAGCCTATTTAAAGGTTTCATATACTAAGCTTGCCATCCTGGAACATATAATTCCCGGAGGGTTCCTAGGTCAGGGAAATCATGAAACCCAGAGGGACCAGCATCTCCAGGGTTTACAACTGATTGCATCCCCCTGTCCTTCAGGGTGGACACCCCTTCTCAGCATGAAAGACTAGGAATGGACTTTTCCCAAGGATGCCTATAAAGTGGGGGAAGGATTAAAGGAGAGAGAGGAGATATAACAGAGAAAATTGGATTTAATAAATGAGTATGGCTGCTGAATCAGTATATTAATATTCCTTCTAGCTTACAGTGTTTTAGAGCAGCTGGAAGGAAAAATCTGAGATGACAAACTTTGAGATCTGTTCTGTAGCTGCTTGTGGAAGTGTGCTTTGAAAATTACTGTTTTTTTCTTTCTTTGTTTTGTATACATGTTACATTTTACAATAAAAAAGTTCAAAAATGCAGATTCCAGGCTTCCTTCAGAGGTTGTTTCAGGAGTCTGTGGTGGCACTTGGGAAAGTGCATTTAGCACCCCCCAGGCAACTCTGCTCAGGGTTTCTCTTGGATTGGGATTTCAGGAACATTACACCCAACAAGTGGTTTCTAACCCCAGCTACATGTTAAAACAACTGGGGAGGTTTCAAAAATGTACGCATATGAGCCAGAGCCCCAAGTCTGAGATTCTAATTTAATTTATCTGGGGTGGGCCTGGGATACCAGTATTTTTTAAAGAACTCCCCATGCGATAACCCAGTAGTCATAAATTTAATCCAAGTAAAAAGAGGACCAACCGTATTGCATTAATTTGTCTTAAAAATTTATGAGACAAATGTCAATTGGTGAGCCTCACCAAATGTTGCCACATCCATCAGGAAATATCAACGCTTTGATATTTCAATATTTACAATGTACCTATTGTTTGATACATACAGTTCTTGTATTATTTTCTGAAATCCATTGTTTGTTAACTGCCATGAGAGTTTTAGGCATGAATTCACACATTTAACAGCAAAAAAAGTATTTATGTTTTTAATTTGAAAGGAGTAAGCAGGACAGCAGTCTTTGTATAAATCCAGTACATTTATAAAGAATGTAGTTTTTGATTTTGTAATCTTCTGAGAATTTTAGCCAAAGCAGACTGAAGTAGAACATGAAATAAATCATCAGAATGAGAAAGGAAAATTGTTAAGGACCAACAGATTTTGTTTATTTTAAAGCCAATCTGAAATAATCTTTTATTTTTTTTAAAAGGACTCAAGGTAGACAGAAGTTATGTGTGTGGAGTAGGCAATATTATTCATCAAAATAAGTCATTCTGGGACCTAATGACAGTGAAAACCATGAAAGTATAATGGCTAAGGAATATATCATTCATAGTTGTCAGGAAAGCAAATAATGTGATTGCAACAAAGTGGGAATGGAATTTTTCATCTGTTGTGGGCGTCCCTAGAAATTCACGTATTAAATAAGATGAAACTATTTCAATGAAATGGCAAGTTGGCTCAAATCTGAAAAATTATAACACATGCTTTGTCCCAGTATACAGAGAGCTAACCCCTGAATCGGGTACAGTAATCATCATTCATTTGGAATCATGAATGGAATTGTTACCAAACTTTAACACCAAACACCATTTTTCGGAGAACTATTTTGAATTTGTCATGCAGGTGCTCTGAAGTCAAGTCTTTTGGATGTTACATCGGTCATTTTGTTAAAAGCCCACGTGGTTGTCTCCTGGTTCTCTATCACTCTGTATCCTCAGGAATAATCCTGGGACTTCAAAGACAGCAAAACATCATGAAAATGCCACACATGGGCACGTAAGACTTCCCTCAGCACTTGGATGTCCGGCACCCAAGCCTGTCAACACCAAAAAAGTAAATCTCTTTTACTCGAATCTCAATCACCATGTGATGTTGACTGTCCTCAGACGTCAGTAATAAAAATTTTAAACACGTTTCTTTTCTCTTCATCCCCCAGCCTCAAGCTAACTTAATGTTGTGACTTTTGACGTTCAGAGCCTCTGGAATTGATGACCTCTCGAAACCTCGATGGAAAGGCCCTGTGTGTGTGGGTGCTGTTGGCCCAGAGCTGTCACCAGAGACCCCAACCCAGGCCCCTGGGCCAGTGAAGGGCAAGTGCAAACAAAAGTTTCTCATTAAACATGAGGTTAGCATTAGTAAGACTGCCCAAAGATTACATTTAAAGATAACTGAAGTGTCACTATACTCCTTTGTGCAGCCCAGCCGTGACCCTAATTAATGTGTCTAGGGGAGACATGTAATTCTTCAAGTAATGGGTGGTTTTGTTTGGACAATTAGACCAAGCTGACAAGGAAATTTTCCATCAAACCAAGTCATAAAAAGTACATTATTCGGCATTATTATGAGTTAAGCAGTATTTATTACCTGAACTTTACAATACTCCATTATCCATCATTACCTGCCATTAAGGTATGTTAACATGAGATCAAAGAGAGAAGCCAGGCTAAACAAACAGTCATGTCCACAAGCTGCCTTAGTCCCCTTCATTTAAAGAGAAGCAAATGCCAGAGGCAAATGCAGCCTGAACTTGAGGACGGATGATTTGCATTTAACCAGAAGATGCAAATCAGCTGTATTGTGGCAAGGCAGTGATTATATAAATTCCACACTTGTTATTCAATTGACAAGACAAAGCCGGTTCCCAGGGAAATTTTAAATGAGAAAAAAAATAGTCAAAGTAAAATGTGAGCTACAAATGCTAGTTTTGATGGGAGCTAGTAAAGATTCATTGCTGTATCAATTCTCAGCAACAATGTTGCCTTGGAAGTCACTAAAAATGGTATCAGCTGAATGAATCTAAAGAGGAGAGCAAATGTTTTTAGCAAAGTTGTAAAACTTTGGAACCCATCTTCTGAACAAACACTCTGAAAGCTTAGAAGTCTAAGACTAGCTTAATGCCCTGCTTTTAAAATAGATCCTTGTTACCACCTCTTCAGTTTTCCCCTAAAGCCAAGAGCACAAATGAGGATTCGGAAAGTTACTCCTTTAAAGAGCACATCCCCCCTCCTTCCTTTCAGTAGCCCAGGATCTCATCCCTTATGAAATACAATTCTTTCATGTACGTCCATTGGCTTCCTTTCCCGTATCTTATGGCAGATGTTCAAGGGATGGCGAAGGCTCAGCTTCAGCTGAAGATAATCTACAAAGTGCTGGGGGTGGGGGTGGGGGGATCTTTAATATCTTTTGTCATACAAAATACAGGAAACCGTCCATGTGAGGATCAAGCATCCTTCCAAATCTATATCTACCTTTCCTGACTGATCCAAGTGGACAATATACATCCATGGCAATAAAAAGAACGCAATATTCTTATTTTCTCTACATTTAACAGGCAGTGCTTCAGACTAATGTGCCCTTTTTGCTTATTGTAGAACACTAGCCAGAAAATATCAAACTTTTTCATTTTTGAAAGTTATGTGCTATGCAATGATTCATGGGTAACTAAACAAGTTGCTTATGACCAACCATCAGCCAATCAACAAAGTTTAGAGACTAGCTGTAGGGGAATCACAGGACGGCAAAACTTGGTCTCCATACCCATCTGTCATGGAGTTGCAAGAAACACATACATAGAAAGAGGGCTAGCAACATAGGCAGGGGCTGGAAAAAGCAACCAGGGCAGAGGGCAAGTGCCCTGGACTGGAGGGCTGAGTCTCTGAGTACATATCTATCAGTGCACATAGGTGCAGAGCTCTGGGTGAGCCCCTGGGCAGGTGGGATGAGAGCTGGGTGGATGGACTTCAGACCAGCAAACCGGGACAGGGTGCAGCCTTTACCTGGTGGTCAAAGGACTTAAGTGAATTCCTGTGTCTATGTAGAAGTGAGCCTTCCTTTTCCATCCAGACAGCCAAGATACAGGAATGCAAAGGACTTAAGTTAATCAATTTGACAGGTGCAAAAAGGACTTGTGTGGGCTTTGAGGAGAGATATGGAAGTTTGGAATGCATGTTTGAAACCAAATTGTGGAAGTCTTTGAAGTCCAGGCTTCGGAGAAGGAAGTTGATGCAGTGAAGCAATGCTTATCCTCTGTGAGCTGCTAAAGAGGGACATGGCATGATGCATGTGTATTTGGGGAAAATTCATTTGCAGGAAAATATGGGGGAGGTTGGAGTATGGACAAGCTGGAAGCCAGGAGACCAGATTGCAAGATAACACATCAGTCATCTCTGGAAGGATGCAGGGAAGGAGCCGTCCACTGATGTGAGCAGCATTATGTTGGAAAACTAGACAGAAAAGAATTTTGAGGAAGAGGACCACAATGTTTGGAGCCATTGCCGTGTGTGATAAACTTGAATGTTGGGCTGCTGTAGTAGTGAATAGCTGATTGTCCCCCAATTTTCATTCTCCTTTTTTTCCTTTGGTAACAGAATGCTGGATTTTGGAGGAAGCATGGCAGAATGGTTTGGATCACAACTTTGGAACTTGCCTGAAATGGTTAGAATTTTACTCCCCATTCCTCACTATTTGATGACCTTGGGTGAGTAACTTAACTGCTCTGTGCCTCAGTTTCCTTATCTGTAAAATGGAAGTAATAACAGTACTTACCTCATAGGATTGTCAAGTCAATATGTGTAAATTTAGTTCCCAAGAAGGTTTAGATAAGTGTCCTAGCATTATTATTAGCTAAGCACACAGCCCTAGCATTTCCAGCTCCATGTGACCATATATGGCTACATTATGGCCAATGGTAGGTGAGTGGAAGTGAGGTGCCTAACTCTCAGATTGGGCCCTTATTGGGTCCCTTACTCTTTCCTATTGGCTGGATCATGGACATAATAAGACCATGAGATGAAACCTACGTGCCAAGGAGCTGAAGTTGCCAACATTATGAGCTGTCATATGAGCCCTGCCTGGACTGTTTATGTTCAGATTAGTACATGAGTAAATAAACCTCTATTTGATTTTAGTCACTTTATTTTGTGGTCTTGGTTATACAAGTTGACTGTATTCTAATTAATATACCTGACCTCCTGGAACCTGATGAAGAGTCTTGCAGGCCTTTGAGTTATACATGGGGGTTGTATTTGGACATATCTCTAAGCTTCAGCTGCTAGAGGTGAAGGAAGGGTCACCACCCAGCCTCTGCACGAAACAATCTGGTGTTCCTGTCTGCTGGCCTATCTGCAAGTAAACTTTCAGCTCACTCCACCTCATGTAAGCCTTGCTTAGAAGTCAGGACTGTCCCTGCTCCTTTGCAACCAAGAAGCCCTGAGGCTGGAGAATGACTGTGTGTACTTGCCCTGCCCCCTTCCCAGTTTGTCCTCCAGGCTCATTTCAGTCTGAATTTATCCACAAATAAATGTTGTGCTTCCAGGAGATCATGGTGATTCACCCTTATCACCATTCCTGAATCACTAAGAAAATGCTACTACCATAAAAAGATGAGGGGAGAGGTGACTGCTGGGTGCTACACACAAAGGAAATGTCCAGTCACTGGTTAAAGATGCAGATCTGAATTTAGGAGAAAAGAGCAGGTCATATGATATAAAGCAAGTTTGCTCTTGGCTGGCTATTTATATCCACATCTGAAAATCTGTGTGAAACACTTAGAACTATACTTTTTAAAAAAATATATTTTTATTGACAAAATCTTCACACACATACAATTCCGTACATGGTGTACAATCAATGGCTTACAATATCATCGCATAGTTGTATATTCATCACCATGATCCTTTATGGAACATTTACATCACTAGAGAAAAAGAAATAGAAAGAAAAAAACTCATATATCCCATATCCCTTACCCCTCCCTCTCATTTTACCCCTTATCTCCCCTATGTATGTATGTATGTATGTATGTATGTATGTATGTATTTACCCATATCTTTTTATTCATTTGTCCATAAGCTGGATGAAAGGAACATCAGATAGAAGGTTTTCACAATCATATAGTCAAATTGTAAAAGCTACATCATCATACAATCATCTTCAAGAATCAAGGCTACTGAAACACAGTTCAACAGTTTCATGTACTTCCCTCCAGCCACTCCAATACACCATAAATTTAAAAGGGTATCTAAATAATGCAAAGGAATAACCTTCGGGATAACCTCTTGAATCTGTTTGAAATCTCAAAGTCAATGAAATTTTGTCTCATTTCTCTCTTCCTCCTTTTAGTCAAGAAAGCTTTCTCAATCCCTTGATGACAGGTCCCAGCTCATCCTAAGAAGTTCTGTCCTCCATTGCCAGGTTTACACCCTGGGGAGTCATGTCCTACATAGAAGGGAAGGCAGTGAGTTCACCTGCCAACGTGGCTGAGAGAGAGAGAGGCCACGTCTGAGCAACAAAAGAGATTCTCTGGGGGTAACTCTTAGGCATAATTATAAACAGGCTTAGTTTCTCCTTTGCAGGAAGAAATTTCATAGGGGTGATCCCCAACATTGAGGGCTCAGCCTACTGATTTAGTTGTCCCCACTGCTTGCGAGAATATCAGGAATTCTCCAAATGGGGAAGCTGACTATTTCCTCCTTTCTCCCCAGCCCCCCAAGGGGACTTTGCAAATACTTCTTTATTCACTGCCTAAATTATTCTGGGATGTATTGGGACATCACACCAACCTAGGCAAACCAATAAGATCTCACACCCTATTCAAGGTTCCATGTACTTATGATGTTCAACTAAACTGACCATACAAGTTAAATTAGGTAATGCACTCCCCAAAATATAAATTTGCACCAAATAAACATATCTCCCTTTGGTCTCACGCAGAAATTGAAGTTTTAAAATATGGACGATGTCATCTTTTACCCTGTATTCTGATATACCTTAGTCCTACCCAGATCAGCTTCATTCATATCTCTAATCGAAGTCTGATGGCCTTTTCAACTTTTTAAACAGCTCCTGTGTAGGGTACTTCTGACTTTCATAGCTTCAGAGCTCTAACTGAGTCACAGGTGTCACATAAATACCCAAAGTTTCTGGGAATGACCAGGTTATATACAAACAGCTCAGTCTCTCAGAATTTAGAAATAACAGTTATACCTGCTAACTATATGTGACTGCTGTAAGAGCTTACAATCCAGGACCCTTCACAATAGGCCCCAGCCTGATAACCCATGCTCTCAACTTCAGTTCACCGAGTTTTTATATTACAGTTAGTCCATATGAGTGAGGCATGATAAGTTTGTCTAGGGCCTTACTTTTAAAAGAACAATCTCATTCCTTCTATTTACACAGCCAGGTAGCCTGCTGTCTGCCACCTGGCCCCAGTTAGGCTGTCTGTCTTGAAACTTTGTTAAGTAAATTCCCCATCCAGTAAATTTGCCATGGCAGGTCCTTCCTTCCTATGACTGCTACTTGAAACTTTCTAATGAATTATTTGATTCTATGTCTCCTTGCTGTAAAACCTCCACGTGGCCTTCTGGAAAAAAAAAAAAAAATGGAAGTGCCTTAGGCTGAAAGGGAAAGCCTCAAAGCCCTCCATGCTCTGATGCCAGCATTTCTCCCTAGCTTGAACTTACATTTCTTCCTTGACAAAAACCTCTCTTTTACTCAAATCAAGCTCCTAACTGTCCCCTTTTCCTGCTTCTTTGCCATTTTTTATACCATTTGTTCATCCTGGAATGATTCCCCTTGGGTCCCATCCCCACCACCGAAATCTAATCCATTCTTCAAAAAAAAGAGATAAAGTATTTTCTTCATGAGAGAATACCAATCACACTTGGCTGCTCTGCATGACCTCCATCACCATTTCAGCTTTCTCTTGTGTCAATATCACATGCTGTCTCAATTTATAATGTTTGCTAATGTCCTACACTTCCTACCATTTTGTAGGCGGCCAAGCATCTTTAAGGTCCTTTTTTTGATGTCCCCAAACTGCCTGGACCAGTGGTTTAAAGACATTCATTTGCTAAAGTCTCGGTCTTGCGGTGAGCATAAGACGCTAGTGGACCAATCAGGGTCCTTATTTTGGGTTTTATATAATCAAGTAGCTGTTTTTACTCTCTCCTGGGTTTGATAAACAGGAGGTGTAAGCCTGGGTCTGTTGCACAAAGGAAGGAAGCCTGGCTAAAGGGAAAAACCAACAAGGCCAATATTTAGCATGAAAGAAAAGTAAGGGAGAACAGGCAAGCCAACACCATCATTTGGGTTACTGTAGTGTATACAGACAGCTCCTGCCCCAGGCTTCCCAGTTTTGCAGCCTAGGAAGTTTCCTCTGTGGCCCAAGCTCCTCTGAGGTGGGTTTCTATGCCCAAAAACAGCCTTTGCTATTTACAGATGCTGAAAGGCTTCTATTTTCTTGAAGTATTTAAGATAAACTTAACCTAAACAGATCCGTACTGTGTCCCTGAACATCTGCGAGGCACGACCTATGTTCCTCTAAAGTCTCTCACTAGTCGCCTCATCTAAGATGACGGCATTTGATAAACACATCAGATCATTTGGAAAGTGCCGGATAGGGCAAATATGCTCTATTGATTATTGTTAAGGAACTTTCATTTCACTAAAAGAATCCACAGACTAATGAGGGCATTATACTATCCAGAACTGCACGTGTTCTCAACCCAACAATTTAGGGGACTTCTGCTAGGGAACTGAATTGTGAGTGAGCCTCTTGATTGATCCAAATGTCACATTTCTAATGGCCTAATAAAATACCCTAGTCTAGCTCTATATATGTCAGAACCTGGTGAATGACTTATAAAGGAGGGGCTGTCTGCCTCTCATTAAAGAAAGTACTCATCAAAACCCTTCACATCATCACAGATAAACCAACTTATGCTCATGATGCTCAGGATTACATCAGTGCTCTGCTTACAAATGCAGCTGTCCAAGAAAGTGCAGATTCTAAAGGAGAATAAGTCATGCATTCAAAGAGTGAAGTCAAAGAAGAGTTCCCACCAACTGGCAGCATGAGAGTAATATCTAGGAGTTGTAACATTTTTAGAAGGTCAAGGAAAAATATCTGTACCTAATTAAAAAAAAAACAGAAGTGGCTTTACATGCAACCAGAAGTCAACTCTAAAATTGATTATAAAGATATTTTTAATGACATTGTTTCAGACATCCTTTTTGTTGTTGAGCGTTGAAATCAATACATATTCATCAAGTTCGTACCAATAGTGCAGCTGATGGTTCTGGAAATTTTGTTGTAAAATGCTTTCTTCACAGGAAGCTCAAGTTTGTTTTTGGAAAGGAGAGAGAAAAGCCTCCTGGAAAGAAATTGGTTCACACCCCTAGAAGTCATTGCCTAAAGCATCCCATTAGAAGAGCCTGTGATGTGCAAATTGTCACCTGATTTCCCTGGGCATTTTCTTAGGAAGATGAAAGAGTCATCAATGTTGTTCCATCTGGTTCCATCCATTGCACAAAAATCGCTTGGAAGTTTCAAGAGAAAAATAATAGAGACCCTGAAAATCTAATCAAACAAGCATCCACTAGCCAGTAGGTTATCCCAACTGGACATTTTCCTTAATGGTTAAATGAGATCCCCAGATGACTTTTGACCCAGTCACAGAGATACCACTCAATACCAACTTCTGCAATTCTTCTATGAATTCTTTATAATTCTTTTATGAAGAAAAGTCTTTTATGATCTTATCAGGGATTTTTTTTTTTTGGTAAAACTTGACCTTGTTCAAGTTTATCAACTGCATATTATCGATAATGCTTCTTCAAATCTTTTTCCAGAACTTCATAGACAGTACGTTTTCCAGAATCCCAAGGGTGCTATTAAATTTTGAAGTGTTTCATATCCAGAGATCAGCTGAACAAAAGCTTGATGATGGATTTCAGGAAATCCTGAATCAGTTCAGTGCATCAAATAATCAAAGGAAAACAGAGAAATGTGAGATTAGACACTTTAGGGGGGCTACCTTGTCAATACTAGCTGAGTGATGTAAGCAAGTTCCTTAGCCTCTCCAACCTTTAATTTCTTCATCTATAAAATACTTCTCATACTTTATTCAAAGACCTATTGCCAGGATTTAATATGACAAAATGCTCATGAAAGCAAATAGTGCAGTACCTGGCCGCTAGTAAGGTTTTAGTAAATAGGGTTGCCATGGGTCTGGTTTGAAACTAGACAAACGATGTGTGGGTTTTCTTTCTGAGAAAAGACAGATGTATAAACGTAAATGTGAGTAAGTGTTACTATTGCTATCATGACATGTCTCGTGCATGACGGTTCGAGTTCTCTCCCACCGGGACGCTTTGCCTGCAGGAATGCGCGACAGCCTCCCCGGGACCTCGGCGGTCTGGCCGCGGCGGGGCAGAAGAGCTCAGCAAGCGCCCTGCCACCTTCCAGATCAGCCTCCCTGCTGGTTGGCCAGCTGCGCCGAGGGGGCCCTGCAGCGCTGCCGGATGTTTCCTTTTTACCTGCACACAGGTAAATCACTTGAAAGTTTTAAGAGAAAAATAATTAAGAGTCTGAAAATCTAATCAAATAAGCATCCAGTAACCAATAGATTATCCTAACTGGGCAGTTTCCTTAATGGTAAGCGAGATCCCAGTTTTACAATTCATGGCAGAGTCAGTTCTCCCTCTAGCTCTCATTTTTCGTCTCATCTCCTGGATCTCCTTTATGGTAAGGGATATTTGGCAGTTTTTTTTATCAAAGGGCTGACTGTTTTTTTTTTTTTTTTTGCACAGGCAGGCACCAGAAATTGAATCCAGGTATCCGACATGGCAGGTAAGAATTCTGCCACTGAGCCACCATCGCACCGTCCTCTGACTGCTTTGTACAATTAAGAATCTTGAATTTTTAATTCAGTTCCCAAATTGCTTAAGAAAAAAAGGCAGTAATTTCTCCAGTAAGAATATCAGATTTTACCAAAATAACATTTACCAGTTCTTGTCATTAGTTCATCACTGTCTTAGACAGGTCAGCCCAGTACTCGTTATGCCCAACATTCTCATAAGTTTGAACTTGTCCAGTCTAAAGAGTTCTGCCCAGGAAAGCCCAGTGGCTGTTGTTGGCCCGAGGTGGCACTCCCCTGTAAACACTGCTGTCATCTTTAGCTAGAGAAAGAGGTCCAAGTGACATTAGCTGTTAGGTTTCCCCAATTAGTATTATATTTCATGTCTTCCAAAGCAATAACTATTGGTGAGCCTTTTCTTTGCCTATTGGAAAAAAATTCTGCCATAGTTTTGGACTCACTGGCCTCACATCTCTTTTCTAGAATGTCAATATACTCTGCCTT